>CM033648.1:34527956-34774343 GCA_019512145.1 Engystomops pustulosus | reverse complement strand
TTGTAGGGATAAATGTACTCAGTGCATAACTTTGTAGTTATCTACATGTGACTTCCTTTGCCAGTTGATATGATATCCAATAAATACAGTCACCTTTACCAAGTTGTTTACTGTATATCAATCACCTTACCGTTATTTTACTCTGTTCATGGCACAGTACCAAAACATTTAATTTTTGTAAGTGTAGCTGAGAGATGTGATTTTGTGGGACAAACTGCACCAGGTTAATGGCACATTTTCAAGGCACTATTAATATATAATATGATTTAATATATAATATATAATATATATAGTGTATTATTGTTATTAACTCTTCGGGGACGGAATTACAAAACTGCAAAAATATTTTAAATTTTTACATAAACTTTATTAACATATCAAATTTGAATATTTTTTTGTTTATTTCTTGTTGTGTGTCAAACTGAATAGAATAGGATTTTAAAAAGACTTTATTTACAGCACATATGAGAGGGATAGACATAATGTAAATGTTTATATAATAGGGTCTTATGGCTGTGGGATCATTTATGTGTGCTTTTGGAAAATTGAGGTCATAAATGTCTAATTTTATAAACAAAACATCATTTAACAAGTTTCTTCTTAAGATGAATTTAAAATCACTTTCATAACACAATGGGGCACATTTTCTTACCCAGGTAGCAGAGTTCAGCTGAAGTGCATTGTCCGACGACAATGCGCTCTGCCGCGTTTCATGAAGATTGTGCGCCCGATTTCCCGCTCAGATCCGACAGAGTTCACCTTCTTCTTCCAGGTGCATGTAAGTGCATTGGTTACAACATAATTTGAATATTAAATCCCACGTTCCGTCCGAATGAGTCAAATCGTCCGACGGGCCCCCCCCCCCCCCCCCCATTTCTGTTGCATGACAGCTGGCGCCGATGCGCCAAAATCCGCCGGTGCAACACAATACCCTTCTAAATAGCTGTCACAGCGGCGCCAATCCCAAGAACTTTTCAAAATACGACGCAGACCCTTAGTAAATAAGTAAATAACTTAGTAAATAAGGCTGTATGAATATTATAGCCCCTAAAAGTCTGGAATCACTTCCTACAGAATCAGCTTCTTGGAAAATGGAGGTTGCATCTCTTCTATCTGCTTTCAATCTGTGGTTACAGGAGGACCTTTAAATGCTCTGAAGTGGCTCTTGTGAACATGTTTATTGAGGGCATAAACATATATACAAGGATTTCATGAGTAAAGGTCCTTCTCAGTTTAAAATTTGTGGGTGGTTTGAAAATGTTTTCACAGATGTGAAACATCTTGGCAAGGTTCAAAAACATTGGGGGAGATGTATTAACCGGTTAAGGACCAGGCCCTTTCCTGTTTTTTCATGTCCATTTTTCACTCCCCACCTTCAAAAATATATAACTTTTTTTTATTATACAGCTTGTTTTCTGCGTAACAAATTGCACTTCATAGTGATGGTATTAAATATTCCATGCCATGTACTCGGAAGCGGGAAAAAAATTCCAAATGCAGTGAAAATGGTGAAAAAACGCATTTGCATCATTTTCTTGCTGCTCCCCCGATGCCGCGCGGCTCTCTTAGTGTTCCGCGCGTCTTCTTCTTCTCTGGCTGTCGCCCGCATTGATCTTCCTCGGCAGGCGCCTAGTATGACGCGCCGCTGTTGACGTCATACAGGCGCCGCCCCGGGGGAGAAAACATGGCGGCGCCCGGCAGAAGAAAGAAGACGCGCGGAGACTGAAACGGAGCCGCGCAGAAATGGGCGGGCCACCGGGGTGAGGTGGAGGGTGAGTATCGCCCAGTGCGCCGCTTCGTTTTTTTGAGGCTGCCGGCAGCCATCGCTGTGAAAAACCCGCGATCGTGCTAGCAATATGCAGCAAAAATACCGGCTATTGAGAGGGCTCACCCGTGAGCCCTCTCCATGCAGCGCGACCCGACGCCCGCCGTGAGTACACGGCGGGCGGTCGGGATTACCGGCTTATAATACGACCCCAGAAAGACAGAAGATTTTGTCTGTCTTCAAAAGTCGTCTTATACGCCGGAATATATGGTATTATATATTTTTCAAATATCTTAGGATAATATTGCCCAGGATTATTACACAGATTCTAGTTTTGTCCTCAAGAACAGCCTCAGTCTGTGAAGGGATTGAAGTTGGTTGTAGCATCTCCATCAACCCATCACCAGACTAATAATCATCATCAATTCATCAAAATGTGATAGTTAGAGAAAAGAGGTGTGATTAACAAGAGCACTTACTTTCATGTAAAATGGATCAAGTTATACATAAGAAACCCCAGTGTTATAAAAAGGTTGTAAGTGAAACACTGGCGGTAACCAGCCACCAGTGGCCGACGGTTACTACTGCACACATTAACCCACAATTATAACCCGTCCGGCTCAGCGGTGGCGGCCCAAGGTTGAGTATTCAGGAATTGTACGGCAAATTCGTGGTCAGGGACAGGCAGGAACTTGCCCATGGTATTCCTTGCTCTGCTTCCACCTCTGTCTGTACTGGTTTTCATGTGTGGGCTCCTCGCAGATGGCAATACCATCCCAAATTACATAACTTTGAAATCTTCTACCATGTAGGACTTACTGCTCCTCACACCAGAGTCGTTCAGCTCAAAACTTTGCCCCTGAAAAACCACGAATATAACTGTCATATGGATAAAAACCATCTCCTAATTTATTGCACCCAGTAAAATGTTATCAGCACGGCATCCCTCTTATTTTATGTTTATTCAATTCACTTAGATTTAGAAAAAGCAGCACCCCAGTAATAATATGTAACCTTGCACCCTATTATTAAAATAGTCAGAGTCAGCAGCCCTTCCAGCAATCCATGTGAGTCATAGGCTCCAGTAATTAATATGTAGCAAACTGCCCCTCTTACATGTTAATTGAGTAAATTTAGCTACATATACACTGTTCAGCCAGCCCCCAGCTAAAAAAAAAATATCCAGCAGCCTCATTTGTCCAGCGTCTTCTTGTAAAAGCTAGTTCTGGTTTTGGAGTCTAAGTTTTGCCACTACTTGGTATGCAGCAGGAGGAATGTAGTTGGTGAAGCAGACGTCAGCAAACAGGAGAGGCATTGGAGAGCAAGAGGAAACAGAGGCCAGGTAGTGTAGTCAAGGAGGAAGCCGAGGTCGCAGCACAGAAGATCAGCATCAGTTTTTGGAGGAGGCAGGTATCGTAGTCAGAGAGAGAAGCGGTGGTGGTTCACACGGAAGTCAATAGAAAACATTACATAGTTTGACAGCTAGATTACAGGCTGAAGCTATATAATGTTTGGCAAGGAAGTATAAGCAAGACTGGGTTTAATAGAAAGTTTCAATTAAGTAGGGGTGGAAGCAAACGCAGGGGGGAAACAGGAACTAGGAACTGGAAGATTCAAGAACTAGGCCAAGAGGATCAGCACTGGAACGTCCTGAGAGATGGGACAGTGGGTCCGTTGGTTTCAAGTTCCTGACACTTCTATTATTATAAATCAGAGGCCCCTGCTATATAAAATGTCAGGAGCCCATTCCCTACCTTAAAATATTACTGTACCAGAGGCACTTAGTCCCCTTATAATATACTGTCCCATTCCTCTCCACCCTAAAATAATGGTCCAGAGCCCCCCCTTCCCATATGTAACTTTCCAGGATTCCTACCTCCCCCGCTCCTTAATGATATATGTTCATGATTTTTTGCCCCCCTCCCTCTAAATAAAATGATATGTCCCGGAGTTCTCCCCTCCCCATCTAATGATTATACTGGAGCTCACTCCCCCAATAATATACTGGCAGTGAGTTCCTGCCAACTATTAGTTTACTGTCCATGAAATTCCATCCCCCTAATAATATACTGAAATACTGTCCGGAGGACCCACCCCACTTTGATAAACTGTCCAGGAGTCCCCTACCAATAATAGTACTGTCCAGGAAACCCCCCTAAGGATATACTCTCCAGGACTCCCCCCCCCCCCAAGGATAAAATATGGCAAGGGTTTTCCCCTCCAAAATTGAATAATGTCAGGCGTTGGCCCCCCTCCTACTGATACACAGTCCCCTTAATATATTGTACAGATGTTCTCCCACTTCTAATGTATAATGTCAGGAGTCCCCCCGATATATACTGTCTTGGAGTTTTCCCCCCATACTAATATACTGTCCAGAGTTTCCTTCCTCCCTAATAATACACTGAATTTTACTGTCCAGGAGTAGGAGCCATTAAAACATAAACCTATTACTTACCTTGCCTCCTTGGTTGGCCTTCGACTCATTATCTTCACTGAAGCTGGCAGGCCGTGCCCACTGCTCTGCCTGCATACACGTTATGACGCGGTGACGAGATGATGTTATCACAGCTGCCAATCCGCCACCATACAGTGAACACAATCACAGTGCAAGGATCTGCCGCGTCGAGCTGATCCAATGACCCACACTTTTGGGCCGCACCTGCCGCTCTTGACAGATTAGGCCTTACTAGAAGGGGCCGGCCAAATTGCTACCACCACTGGTAAGACCTGGACTATCTTTTTCTGCCACTAGATTTACTCAGTGTTCATTGAGAAGGCTACATCTTTTGTAGTTTAACACTGTCTAGTCTAACTTATCAACACATTGGTTGTTCAAAATCTGCAATATTTAAGTAAGGGATAGAAGGGCGTCTGGGAAGGATGCCTCATGTGGAACCCATTTGTCTACTAGTGGGATCTAAAACCCAAAACATTTCTTCATACAAGGGCATAACCCCAAAATAATTAAAATTCAAAAGATTAAACTCGTATCTGGTTATTACAGATTAAAGAGTAAGAACTTCAATTTCACCATCTCTGGTGCAAAAGAAGTCACGTAGGTGCTTGGTGAGGCCATGATACACGAGACAATACCCACAAGCAACTGGTTTTCATGTGGTACCCATAGAAAGTTAATTTCTCCTTAAATTCCCTGTTTTTCTTTTGTTCTGTGGGACCATAATGAATCAATGTTATGTACTATAAATTAGTGTTCTCAGACTGTCCAGGAGCCACTTATGGTACAGATCTAAGTGTGGGAGACACGCACCCATGAGTAACCATCCTCTAGGATCCCGAGGATCTTATGTCACAGCATTTTTAGATACCCAGAGACACGGGGCCAGTACACCACTGAATCACATATGAGTTGCCTGTGAAGAAATAATAAGACTGACCGGCTTGTGCTCACTGTACTTTTTTACACGAGTGATGAAATAAAGAAGAGTTTTAATGGTGGTGCCGCGTGTTTCTATCTTCGCTACTATTCATCAGTGGTTAACCAAAATAAATAGCAGAAGCAAGTTCGGGTGTGGATTTAAAGAATGCCGTATAATTGTAAGGCGCTAGGGGGTTATACCAAATGTCATTCCTAGTTCTATGTTCCTCATAATTAGTTGTACTTACATAAGAAATTTTTAAGGTTTAGCTTTAATAAACTTGTGTAGAGTATACCATATCACAACAACAATATCAAGTAGAATCTAAGATCAAAGAAAATTTGGGTCTCCATTGGACAAAAATAAATTGTAATATGTCACGTGGAACTGAGCTTGACTGTAACGTTACTAAGCTCCTGAAGAGGTGATAAGCCCAAAGATACCGTTAATAGAAGAAAAACATTATCTTGAAATGTAATTACAGTTCGTCACTGCCACTGATCTAATAGAGGTTTTCGATCTTCATGTGGCATTTGCCAATGTTGTAAGCAGCTGGCTAGAGTCAGATATTGATGAGGAGGTCCCATGGGGAGTGAACATTTGAACACTGCATTTTAGATATCAGATATTCTGAAAGCGGATTCTCTTCTTGGCAGAACAGACAAAGTGAGTTTTCATTTCTAGATCTTCAAAAACTGACAATAGGTTGGAAGTACAACTGTAAGCTTAAAGAATCCGCTCATCGGCATTTATTAGGTGCACCTGTCCAATGCTTGTTAACACTATTTCTAATACGCCAATCACAGGGCCAACTCAGTTGCATTTAGGCATGTATAGACATGTGATCACAGACAATCTCCTGCAGTTAAAATGACATCAGTATGGGAGAAGAACGAAATGTGTTTGAGTGCCTTTGAACGTTGGCATGGTTGTTGTGCCAGAAGGGTGGTCTGAGTTTATTTCAAGAAACTGCTGATCTACTGGATTTTCACGCACAACCATCTCTAGGGTTTACAGAGAATGGTCCGAAAAGAAAAAAAAAAAACATCCAGTGAGACGGCATTCTGTGTGCGGAAATGCCTTGTGATGCCAGAGGTCAGAGGAGAATGGGCGCAGACCTGGGTTCGAGCTATAGAAAGCAACAGTGACTAAATACGCACCCGTTACACCCAAGGTTAGGCAAAGAGCATCTTAACTCACAGTATGTCGAACTTTTGGAGGCAGATGGCTTAACAGCAGTCAGAAGAACCACCGGTGCCCACTCCTTTCAGCTAAGAACAGGAACTGAGGCTCAATTTGCACAGCTCATCGAAATGGGACAGTAGAAGATTAGGAAAAAAAACGTGTGACATGGTCTGATGAGTCTCGATTCTGCTGCGACATTCGGATGGTAGGGTCAGAATTGGCGTCAACACATAAAGATGGATCCATCCGCCTTGTATCAACGGTTTCAGGCTTGGTGGTGGTGGTGTCTGGTGTGGGAATATTTTTTCTTGGCACTCTTTGGGGCCCCTTGGTACCAGTTGAGGCATCGTCTGCAACGCCACAGCCACTACCTGAGTATTTTGCTGACTCATGTCCATCCTTTATGACTCACAATGTACCCCAACATCTGATGGCTACTTTCAGCAGGATAAGGCGCCATGTATAAAGCTGGAATATCTCAGCTGTTTCTTGAACATGACAATGAGTTCATGTACTCAAATGCCTCCACAGTCACCAGATCTCAATCCAATTTGAGCATCTTTGGGAAGTGGTGGAACGGGAGTGATTCGCATCATGGAATGTGCAGCCGAAAATCTGCGGCAAACGGTGATGCCATCATTCAAATGGACCAAAATCTCATGAGACATGTCTTCCATCACGTTGTTGTAATCAATGCCACAAGAATGAGACAGTTCCTGAAGGAACAAAAGGGGGTCCAACCCGTACTAGCATGTGTTGTACCTAATAAAGTGGCCGGTGAGTGTATGTATGTAGTTTGAATGTGAAACAAATAAATGTTTCTAAAAGTCATCGGTTTTACAGAGGATGGTGATGTGGAAACTGAGTTTGTTTTTTATGAGAGGTGATACCAAGCCTGGACAGGAGGGCAATTGGTATATAATAGCCAAAGATGTCATCAATATGGATCTACCCCATGTACTGGGGGTAATTTGGACCCTTTAAATGCCATGTTGCCACATTTAGTTGAGGGTTTTATGACCATTTTAAGCAGGTTTTTTCCAAAAAGTGAAACCCTCCTTGGTAAAAAATGGGCTTTGGCCTGACAAAATAGCCTGTTGTCCAGAAAATTCTAAATCTTTTTGCACATTCCTAATAGACCAACTATTAGGGAGTGTAAAGTCCTCCAGTTTATACGCTCAGATTAATGATCCAGCATCAGACAAAGGATTAATCTAGTGTAGCAGAGAGCTGTTTAGTTGTACTCTGCACTGGTCTAACGACTGACACATTAACCAGTTTGCGACTGCCCGCCGTGTATTCACGGCGGCGGTCGGGTCGCGCTGCAGGAAAAGCGCTCCACTGGCTGACCTCCCTCTCCATAAGCCGGTAAGGTCTTTGCTGCATATTGCAAGTAACACCGGTAACACCCGATCGCGGGTGGTGTTTTACAGCGTGGCTGACCGGCAGCCTCAAAAAGATAGGCGCATGGGCGCCGCCATCTTACCTGGGGATCGCCGTCCCCGTGACTCATCGGGGAGCGGTGATCCCCTGCCATGGTAGCCTCGGGTCTTCCTAAGACCCGCGGTATTTACGTTTTAACCCCTTCATTACAATGTGCTGATAGCACATTGTAATGAATGAGGAGGACAATCCCCATATAATATGATACTGAGTTATGGCAGGATATGTAGGATCGATCAGACAACCTAGGGTTAAAGTACCCTAGGGAGTCTGAAAATAGTAAAATAAAAAAAAGTAAAAAAAAAAATTATATAAAAAAAAAATCTAAAATTTCAAATCACCCCCCTTTCCCTAGAACTGACATAATATAAATAAACAGTAAAACACATTAGGTATCGACGCGTCCAAAAATGCCCGATCTATCAAAATATGATATTGGTTTTTCAATGCGTTTACCTCGTAGCGGAAATAGTGCCCAAAGTCGAAAATGCACTTTTTTGCGCATTTTGAAAAATATAAAAAAATCATAAAAAGTGATCAAAAGGTCATACAGTCCTAAAAATGATATCATTGAAAATATTATCAAATTTCTCAAAAAATGGACACCACCCCAGCTCCGTTACACCAAAGTATAAAAATTATTATAGCGCCAGAAGTGTCAAATCAAAAATAATTTTTGTACAGGAGGTTTTAATTTTTGTAAATGTATGAAAACATTATAAAACCTATTAGCAAATTTGGGATCCTCTTTATCGTACCAAGCCGAAAGAATAAAGTAGACATGTCATGTGGGGGGCTCATGTGAAAGATGTAGATATCCGTCCACTCTGCTACACTAGATTAATCCCCTTTGTCTGATGCTGGATCATTAATCTGATGCAGTATAAGACTGGAGTACTTTACACTCCCTAAAAGCTGGTCTAGTTAGATGTGCAAGAATTTAGAATTTTCTGGCAAACAGGCTATTTTCTGTCAGGCCAAGCCCCTTTTTTTTTTACCAAGGAGGGTTCACTTTTTGGAAAAACCTGCTTAAAATTGGTCTAAAACCCTCAATGTGGCACATGGCATTTAAAGGGTCCAAATTACCCCAGTATTCTGGGGTAGACATATTGATACATCTTTGCCTTTATATACACATTGCCCCCTCTGTCCAGGCTTTTGTTCACCTCTTCATAAAAACAAATCAGTTTTCCAATCACCATCCTTTGTAAAACCATGATGACTTTTAGATAACATTTTTTGTTTCACATACTACATACATACACTCACCGGCCACTTTATTAGGTACACCATGCTAGTAACGGGTTGGACCCCCTTTTGCCTTCAGAACTGTCTCAATTCTTTGTGGCATAGATTCAACAATACCCCGGAAGATCAGTCCCACCTTGGGCTTCGGCACCATTTTCCTTGTACTATGGTCGTTCGTTACATAAGGCGCATACCTACAGTTGTTCATTTTTCCCAAATCATTTCCCAACAATACATCCACAGGCAATTCTTGTGACACTCCCACTTGTCTGATACCTCTACCAGAACCCCAGTCCCATAAAAACCTTGGCCAACGGCACTCCTCTGGATGGCACCGTTTATCCCTTCACAGGCCAAAGTCTTTTCTGGAATGATGTCCTTAGGGTTTAACCTCAGGGGAACAATGAATAACTTGCCCCTGAGTCTCTTATCCCTGGGGTGACTCTATCACCCACTATCACAGTCTGCATGTGATGCTGTAATTTGTCCATATCACCAGAAGCAGCATGACTACTGGTACTGTAGAGTAGAAAGATTGCCCCTCTCTTGGGCACGCAGACCCCGATGACCCCACTTTGTTACAAATAAAACATTTGCGCATATCCCCCTGATTTATAGACTCTCTCAGTGTAAGGTTCTCACCCACTTTGGAGACAGAAGGCTGTGATGTTGTCCTGGCTTGTTTTTCCTTCCAGCTGGAGGACCTTTGGGGGGAAGTTTCCCTCGTTGCTTCAGGCATCCGGTTGGCGGTGTAGGAGTCTGCAATCTGCGCAGCTTCATCCACAGTTTTAGGCTCCCTGTCACAAACAAACTGTCGTACATCCACAGGACAAATGTGCAGAAACTGATCTTTTATCATGAGATCCTCCAGGTCCTCACGGCTGTTGACAGAAAGTCCTCGGGTCCACCTTAGAAAGGTAGTCCGTAAGTTGCCTACTGTATCTGCGTAGCTGTCAGTTGGTCCTCGCTTTACGCTCCGGAATTTCTTGCGGTACACCTCTGGAGTTAGGTTGTACTTTTTAATCAAAGCAGCTTTTATAGCATCATAGTCCTCATCAAGCTCAAGAGAAAGGTCAGCAAATACTTCCAGGGCTTTGCCTCTTAACCCTGGGCTTAAATACTGTGCCCACTGCTCACTAGTCCTTAAGTGCAGGGGTCAGTTACTAAATCCCAACACTTAATGCTCTGACAAAAATGAATTTATCCCACTGCTGCCACCAATTTGTCACGGCGAGGACGCCGCCTCGTCACATGACATGGGGTGCAACTGTACGGGTTAATTTAGCCTACTCAAACTTGCGCTCACCTTTCACTCAGGACACAAATTGAGCCTAAATAACACCTCATACAGATCCAGCACCAGATCCGCTGCCACCACTTATTGCATTTATACTGGGACCAATAAGTATCCCACTCTACAACAACTCTTGCTTCTCAGGCAGTCACCTTGTCACACCACTAGACATGCACACTCAGCACTCTAGCAGTCACACAGCTAACCACACTTCACAAGGCTATGAGTTCGCAGAGCATACAGGGACCAAAATTAAAGTGAAAAGCTTTAATTACAAAAAGTTGATCAGTGCATAAAAAAGATATTAAAAACAAAAGAATTACAACATAAAATGACACACAACATGGCAAAACAGTTATAAAATAAAAAGGGAGAAAAATAACAGAAACTTACAACTTAAAGTAAATCCTGATCCCTGGAGGTGGGAGAAATAAGGAACACACTCAACTTGTCAAGCAGCCCCCAAAATGTGAACATCAATTCTTGGATTTCATATTGTTTTATAACTTCTCAGTTTGGTTCAGATTTGAGAACCTCCCATTCATTAATTAGTCCAGAGGGTCATTCAAGATTTGGCAAAGTGTTAATGAGGGGGGAGAGTCCAGGATTATTTAAACAGTTCTTTGTTTCCAAATTGCTAGATGCAGGGGTGGGGGTAGGTGCAGAGGAGAGGTGACCAAATGGTTTTTGAGGTCACCAGAGAACATTCTGCAGGTCAGAGTTTATCAGGTGGTAAGGATCTCCAGGATGTTGTAAAAGAGGCCTGGATGCTTCAACGGATGCCACATATTTCAACAAGTTTGTAATTGCCCAATAGTTCAACAAATCTTACACATTCAAGAATAGTATTTCCTTGATACCTCCCCCTTTCAAGATTGGGCAAATTTGAAATGACCCACGCCATTTTAAATTTTCCCAAGCCAATTACCAATAATACATAGCAGACGTTCAGTACCATAAATATCATTGCCATAAGATGTGATTACCTGGGCACATCAACCATCTGGCCCTTTGTCCTGTGTATAAGGCCAAGTAATATCACCCCTGGTCACTTGTACACTGCTGTGCTGGGACCCCCTGCTGACTTTATGGCTTTGTGCTGCAGAAACACTGAGTTCTGTGTTCCCTCTACCAAGTGTGAAACGTTTAACCCTCTCCCTGCTGGATGAAATACCAATGTAGTTAAGTGTAGGACTACTGTACCCAATTACATTATGCTTTGGTTTTCCAGCTGTACAGCTATTAGGGTCCCTCTCTACAGGGCTTAGGTTGGACCACTGACTGAACGCTCTCCTTAGAGTCCCTATGCCCCTGCTCTACCTTCTGATCGCTCCCCAAAACTGCACTGGCAACACTCATCACTGGGAACCCAACTTCACTGTGGACCCCAATCTCCTCTCTCAGCACTGGTTCTAGTGTACACGCTGTCTTTGGCTCATAGACACACTGCATCTCCCCAGTCTGAGTAGAGGCATCTTTGTGGCTCATGCTCTGAGCCTTACTCATCTTGACACCCCCGGTCTGCTCTAGGACCTCTCCTTGAGTAATGGCCTCCACCAGATCCACACTCAGGACCTTAGAGCTTTGAGGTGCAGATTTAGAGACTCCATCTTGGCAGCCTCTCACACCCTGCACCATATCTGCTGACTGCAGGGTTATCTCTAGGGGCCCATTCACCACCCCCTCCCCCGTAGCTTCCTCATACTGGGACACCTCTGGTTCTGGAGCAGGCATAGCCTTGCTCTTGCTATCCTGTCCTCCCTCGCAGATCAGTCCCCTTGGGCTTCTGCCCATTTTCTCATATGATTGTTGTACATCAGGCACATACACAGTTGTCATTTTTCCCAAATCATTTCCCAACAATACATCCACAGGCAATTCTTGTGACACTCCCACTTGTCTGATACCTCTACCAGAACCCCAGTCCATAAAAACCTTGGCAACGGGCACTCCTGGATGGCATCCGGTTATCCCCTTCACAGGCAAAGTCTTTTCTGGAATGATGTCCTTAGGGTTTATAACCTCAGGGTGAACCAATGAATAACTTGCCCCTGAGTCTCTTAATCCCTGGGTGACTCTATCACCCACTATCACAGTCTGCATATTGCACAACCCTACAGGTGGACCCCTGTCCTGCAGCACAAGCAAGGATCAGAAGGTAGTGGGGCATAAATACTTCTTATGATGATTAAATAAGCCACTTCAATCGGGGCTACTGGGAGCCCGACAGACGTGTACCACACCTTCGATGTCCATGGCACGACAGGATGCGCTTTAAGCCATCCATCAGTTTTGCACTACATACAACCCGACAACACCAGTGCCGACCCATAGTGACCCCAGTTTTAGAAATGGGATCTTTATTTAAGGTCAGGGCCCATATCAGAATCCTTTAGTGCCAAGTTTGCCTGGCATACAACCCCGCGCCAAACTGTGATCATATCCGAGTCCCTGTAAAATTCAAGGGAACTTCAATTCCGCCAGTACCTGCCCCATACGAGGTCAAGGTATGGCGTGAAGATGTATAATCTGTGGCAAAAGTTCATCAGAATACTACACGTTCAGGTATTAAAGGGAATGGACTGTCCAGTATATGCACCCAGAATGCCCCCCCCCTTCCTGGGTGTTACAGGAAGAAATTGTGGGATTTTTGGTGCCCCACTGTCTTGGACCAGGGCTACAATCTTCTACCTGGAACATTTCTACAACAAACCAGCTTACCCCTGTTAAAGTGCCAGAATACTGCTGCATGCGGCACTGTATGCAGAAATCAAGGAGGTCTCTCCACTAAGTCTCTGCTTGGGAAAAACTTAAAGACAAGAAAGGCACAAATGCATGTGCACTAGGATGCAGTGACTCTGTATTGTGTGTTTAAGTACATACAAGGACAAGATGGAGGTTCTTTGCTTTGCATTACCACAATACATGAAGCCTACCACCACACCCCTGTCCCAGTACAGAGGTACCAGTCAGAAACCCCCCAAGCCATATGTATTTAGATTTAACAAGTACATGAGATGGGTGGACTTGTCCGGAACCAGGTGCTTAGTCCTACAACGCCATGCGGAAGTTTGAGGGTGTTGGTACAAATCTGGCCGTGCACTTCATTCAGATGTCCTTGTAAAATGCTTACTGCCAATCGATATGCCAGCCAGGGGGAACTTTCCTGGAATTTCAAGAGGGTTGTAACAAAGTACTTTCTTTTTTGGAGACCAAGAAGGGGGAGTGCCAGCACTTCTGGAATCGACGGCCCAACCAAACAAATCACGTATTGTACCAGGCAAGACTTCCAGGACGTAATTTCCCCAACTGCCAAAGAGAGTCACAAGAATAGGTGCATGTGTCTCCAAAATGGTATTCGAAGGACCCCCCATTCATCACTGTAGACATGCCTAGAAAAAACCAAGTGATGTTAAAGATTTGCTTCGAATTTATCATCTCCCTGGTTTGTAGAGTACCCTGTTGTTACGCTGATTACTATTCACAGCGCTTTACATCATGATTCCCGCATCTTCCCTTCTAAGTTCACCAGCCTGTATATTACTGTCCCCGTATTGGTATTGCTTTACCCACGTGAAAACATGCATCATGAATTTTTAGGGTGTTTGTCTACTGTGTCAGCCTTGGGCACAATATGTTAGAAATTGGATATTTTTACTATGTCCTCTCCTCCGTTATGGCCCTTTTTTTTAGGGTTTCCATCTGTGGGGTAAAATGCTAACTATTACCCCTAGATTAATTCATGGAGGGGTTTAGTTTTCCAAAATCGGTCAGTCTTAGGGGTTTCCTACTGTAACTGGCCCCATTGGCATCTCCAAAATCTTTCATGATGCCAAAAAGAAAAAGAATTACAATGTCTGTGCTCCAACAAGTTTATATTTCCCTTTTGACCCGGCCTGTGTCTCCCCATCTTACAGATTATTGCCGCCTATGCTGGGTATTGGCCAAACCGGGTAACCCACAGAAGAATTTTTGATGTGTTCTTCCCCAGTGCATGAGTTGGGCAAAAATCTTCTTTTGTCACTTCATGGCTATTTGATAAATTGCAATACATTGTTTCTCTGCACTACTCTCACAGTTGTATTACATTTGAGCCAGCATCTTAGGGTTAAAAATGGCCATACAACCCTACATACATTCTTTGAGGGTGCCTTTTTCCAAATGGGTCCTACTTGGGGTTTCTATTGTACTGGGTACCTCGTGGGCACCCCCCCATACCAAAATCTGTGAAACGAAGCTTGAAAACCTAATTTGCTTCTTTCCTTCACCCTGCCGTGATCCCATCCTACATATATTCCCGCCTATTGGGTATTGCCCCAAGACCCCGGGGTACCCACAGAATGATTTTTGAATGTGTTCTTTCTCCCGTGGCATGAGTTGGCAAAAATTGATTTTGTCACGTTCAATGGTTTCATTGTACTGAAAACCTAAATTTGTGCTTCTTTCCTCCTGATCCCCCCTGCTGTGTGTCCAGCCTTAAATTATGGCAGGTTGTATATTGCTGTACACGGAACAAACCCGCAGAATTAATTTTTGGGGTGTTTGTTCTAAATTGGCATGGGTTGGGCACAATATATTTGGCAACTAAAAAGTGACTTTTTTTGAGATAAAATGCAATTTTTTTCTTGCAAGCCATTTCGATTGGCATTTTGATTTTGGGCCCAGCATATTGGGGGGTTAAAATGCTCACCACACCACAGATAAATTTTTGAGGGGTCTAGTTTCCGAAATGGTACATTTGTTGGGTTTCTATTGCAAACTGGCCCCTTCACGGCCCGTGAACAGAACTGGCACTCGCAAATCCTACTAGTGAAAAATGGAGCTTGAAAACCCTAAAATTGTGGCGTCTTTCCTCCTGGCGCCACTGTTGCCCGCCGGTAATTAATTGCACGATTTTTGTGATATTTCCGTACTCGGGACACCCACAGCAGAATGATTTTTGGGTTTTGTTCTACGTGGCAAGATTGGGGCACATATTAGGGCACTAAAATGACATTTTTGGAGATAAAACGCAATTTTTTTACTCTGCACCATTTACGTGCATTTGATTTTGGCCATTTGAATCTTTTGAGGGGGTCTAGTTTCCGAATGGTGAAATTTTTGGTTTTCTAATTTACTCTTTACTTTCAGAGGGCTCTTCAATTAACACTGTGCACCACAAACATTTGCAAGCCAAATTGGGCCCTGCCAAATTCCAGTAGCCCTAATCTCTGTCTGGACTCGCTGTGCGGGGACAAGCAGCTGACGATCCACATGGTCTTGTATTTCCCGTACTCGGAAGAAGCAGGGCAAAAATTTTAGGGATTATATTTAACTCCAAATTCCTTCTGAATTATCCATTTTAGGCTAATTAGAAAGATTAATCAAAAATTAATATTTTCAATTTTTCCAATCCATTTTTGTTTTGCTTGCTCAGGAAAAATCATTACCCTTAAGGACGCAGCCATTTTACAAGCTTAAGGCTCAGTCCGCCATTGTTGGATTCTGACCTTTTCTCTTTATATGTTATAACTTTTGAACACTGTACTTATCAAGCTATTCTGAGATTTTTTTCCCCAACCTTTTGTACTTCATTTTTATGGTAAATTTTGGCTGATGAGTTTTCGTTTATTTCCCAAAAAAAAGAAAAAAATGATGAAATATTTTAGAAAAATTTGCCATTTTCGAAATTCACAATCACCGCCTGCGTTTCAGGCAGATTAGATTTCCCACCTAAATACTTGCCGATAACAGTTCCCATTTGTCTACTTTACATATTTCATAAGTTTTGAAATGGTTTGAATAATTTTTTTGACGTTAACGCGCCTTGTAACAATCGATCGGATTTTCCTCCCGTATTTTTCAGAATGGACAATTTTGGGGAATAAATACGGTTTGAAAATAAAATTTACATATTTAGTCATCAAAAACCCCCTATCTAAAACCAACCCTTTCAAATCTGCACCCTCAAACGTCAGAACCAGAAAACAGCATTTACAAAGATTGTTAACCCCTTGGATCTTCATAGTATTGAATCAAAAATGGCAGTAAATTTAGAATGGGCAAATTTTGTCGGTTATACTTTCTTAGCCTAAAATTACAACATTTCCAAAAGATAAAAAGAGAAAAACCCACCATAAAATTTTGTTTCTCAATTTCTTCTCCTGAGTGCAGGAGACCCCCCCCATGTGGCATTACTTGTGTTTGGGGGCACAAGCGAGGCGCTAGGTGTGAGGGCTTTTTTTGCGCGGTGATATGCTTTTTCCAGTGGTTACCATATTGGGGAGGTATCACTATTGTTGAAATTTAGGACTTTTTTTGAGGTCATGAGTAAAAGCTTCAATTCTGTAACTAGGATTTTTTAACGTTTTTTTTTTCGTGTTCACCGTATATGCCTTAATAATCTGTAGCTCGTTATTCTATGGGTCATACGCTTACGGGTATACCAGACATGAATATGTCTTCTTATGTTTTACACTAAATTTTGCCAAGTAAAACCCCTAATGTGGGTAAAATCTATAATTTTTTTTGCATCGCCGTCTTCCACGTGTCTAGCATTGTTACGTTTTGGCGTATGCTACAGAAGCTGGTTGATGGCTTGTTTTTGCGGGACTGTTGTTTCTTGCAAGCGTATCAGTTCTGGAGTACATAGGTTTTTGTTGATCACTTTTATTGCATTTTTAGTGGGATATAATGGTAAAAAAATCATAATTTTTTGGTGGGTTTTTAATGTTTGTTTTACGGCGTTCAATGATAGGGTCAATAGTTATTACTTTTATTCTATGGATTGTTACGGACAGCGGGTGATACTATATATGTGGGGTTTGTGTATGATTTAGACTTTTTTGAGCGTTCTATGTTTGGGGGCTTGATGGGGTCATTTTTAGTGATTTATAAAGTAATTTTATTGAAAAACATTTTTTTTTTTTTTTTCTTTTTTTAACTTGATCCACCATGGATATGAACAGCAGATTATCTGATTGTTTTTCATTTATATATTCTGGCAATACTCATTTATTGCATGGTATTAGCCAGTGCCAGCCTATGCAGATCAAGCTGACACTTTGCCTTTAGATGAACGTCACAGCGCCATCTTAAAGCACTGCCTTCAGGCTTTCTCGGGGTCCCGATCGGACCCCTAGGTGCAGGGTAACAGCGATCTCGTTGTGGGTTCTTTCTGGCCCGCGAAAACGGTGCGGGGGGGCCGATCGTGGGGCAAAAGCCCCTCGGAAACATGTTTCAATCCGCGGTTCGCGTTGACCGGCGGCAATTTAAACGGGTTAACACCCGAGATCGGAGCCCCACTCCGACCGCGGGTGTTAGCCGGGGATTCAGCGGTAATTACCGCTGAAATTCCCCCCCTGCCAAGGCTAACGATGACGGTTCGGGCGCTTGCGTGCACGCTGAACCGGCATCGTCTGCGCAGTAGCTGTACTGCCTGAGAGCTTTCGCGTGAACTCAACACGCAGTACAGCCTACGGCGGCAGAGCGTAGGTGTTAAAGGGCTAACCAGACTTCTTAAATAAATGCTTATTTGAAATAGGTTAGAGATGTTTAGTGTTCATAAAATGGTGTTACGTGGTGGGGGTATGTAGTCCAGAAGGAAGCCTTTATAGGGCATTCCAAACTGAATTGATCAATACACAGTTCGCATTTTTCAAATTTCAATCAAAAAATTTGCTACTAAAACTAAAACAAACTTTGAAACCTTCTACATCCGTACAAAAAATGGAAACGTAAAAAACAAATATGGATATACAAAGAACCAATGGCAAAGGTTGTACCCCCAAAAAAGTGTGGTATCTGTCACGGCGAAGGACTCCGCCCCGCCCTTCACGTGACGTGGGGTGCAAACTGTACGGGTTAATTTAAGCCTACTCAATTGTGCTCCCACACTTTCACTCAGGACACAATGAGCATAAATCACCTCATACAGCTCCAGCACCCACCAGACCCCCGCTGCTGGAACCATTTATTGCATTTCTCTGGTAACTGGGACCATAAGTATCCCACTCTAACATCCATTCTTGCTCTCAAGCATTCACTTTGTCACCCACTAACATGCACACTCAGAAAACAGTCACAACAGTTAACCACACTTCACATAGCTATGAGTTCGCAGATCATAACAGGAAGGGACCAAAATAAAGTGAAAATCATGGTAATTACAAAAGTTGATCAGTTCATAAAAAGATATTAAAACAAAATGAATTAAAAATGACACACAAAACACGGCAAAACAGTTATAAAATAAAAAGGGAGAAAAATAACAGAAACTTACAACTTAAAGTAAATCCTGATCCCTGGAGGTGGGAGAAATAAGGAACACACTCAGCTTGTCAAGCAGCCCCCAAAATGTGAACACCAAGTCTTGGATTTCATATTGTTTTATAACTTCTCAGTTTGGTTCAGATTTCAGAACCTCCCATTCATTAATTAGTCCAGAGGGTCATTCAGGATTGGGCAAAGTTTTAATGAGGGGGGAGAGTCCAGGAATATTTAAACAGTCTTTTGTTTCCAAATCCTGATGCAGAAGAGGGGGGGTAGGGAGACCAAATGTCCTTTGGGGTCTGAACAGACCAGTCTTCAGTTCAGAGGTTATCAGGCTGTTAAAGCTCCAGGATGTCATAAAAGCTGCCTGGACGCTTCAATAGATGCCAAATATTTAAACAAAGTTTGTAATTACCCTATAGTTAAACCAATCTTATACATTCACAATTAATATCTCCTTGACAGTATCGCTTTTTGTCTAAAAAGTATAACATTTGAAACTTTGAAAATAGTCATTTTTTTTAAATTTTTCCTAAATTTTTGAATTTTTACCCCCCCCAAAAAGGAACGGATCACCAAAATGACACTAGTAACATAAACTACAATGTCTCACGAGAAATCACAGACATATCTTAAACCGTTGAAAAGTTATTACCACAGGAAGAGACACTGATCAAATTTCTAAAAAAAAGTTCCGAGAGGTTATGAGGTTAAACCAAACTAATGTCCCCAGTACTCCAAGGCATAGTTGTAAACAGGCTATATTGCAAATACAAAGAACAATATCAGTCAGCCTGGACGCTTCAATAGATGCCAAATATTTAAACAAAGTTTGTAATTACCCTATAGTTAAACCAATCTTATACATTCACAATTAATATCTCCTTGACACCTCCCCCTTTCAAGATTGGGAAAATTTGAAATGACCCACGCCATTTTAAATTTTCCCAAGCCAATTACCAATAATACATTGCAGAAGTTCAGTACCATAAAAATCATTGCCATAAGATGTGATTACCTGGGCACATCAACCATCTGGTGTTTAAGGCCAAGTAATATCACCCCTGGTCACTTGTACACTGCTGTGCTGGAACCCCCTGCTGACTTTATGGCTTTGTGCTGCAGAAACACTGAGTTCTGTGTCCCCTCTACCAAGTGTGAAACGTTTAACCCTCTCCCTGCTGGATGAAATACCAATATAGTTAAGTGTAGGACTACTGAACCCAATTACATTATGCTTTGGTTTTCCAGCTGTACAGCTATTAGAGTCCCTCTCTTTATCATTTATACTACAGGGCTTAGGTTGATCCACTGACTGAACGCTCTCCTGAGAGTCCCGATGCCCCTGCTCCCCTTTCTGATCGCTCCCCAAAACTGCACTGGCAACACTCATCACTGGGAACCTGACCTCACTGTGGACCCCAGTCTCCTCTCTCAGCACTGGTTCTAGTGTACACACTGGGGCACATTTACTTACCCGGTCCAGTCGCGCTCCAGCGGCGCGTTCTCTGCTCTGCATTCGGGTCCGGCCGGGATTTATGAATGTAGTTCTTCCGCCGTCCACCAGGTGGCGCTGCTGCGCTGAAAGTCATCTCATTGCGCCGGAATGCACCACCTCGGACCAGGTGAAGGTAAGCGCTCCCCAAGCGACACTTTTTCGGTTTTTAAATGCGGCGGTTTTTCCGAATACGTCGGGTTTTCGTTCGGCCATGCCCCCCGATTTCCGTCGCGCGCATGCCGGCGCCGATGCGCCACAATCCGATCGCGTGCGCCACAATCCCGGGGCAATTCAGGTACAATCGGCGCAAATAGGAAATATTCGGGTAACACGTCGGGAAATCGCGAATCGGGCCTTTAGTAAATGACCCCCACTGTCTTTGGCTCATAGACACACTGCATCTCCCCAGTCTGAGTAGAGGCATCTTTGTGGCTCATGCTCTGAGCCTTACTCATCTTGACACCTCTTGTCTGCTCTAGGACCTCTCCTTGAGTAATGGCCTCCACCAGATCCACACTCATGACCTTAGAGCTTTGAGGTGCAGATTCAGAGACTCCATCTTGGCAGCCTCTCACACCCTTCACCATATCTGCTGGCTGCAGGGTTATCTCTGGGGGCCCATTTACCACCCCCTCCCTCTTAGCTTCCTCATACTGGGACACCTCTGGTTCTGGAGCAGGCATAGCCTTGCTCTTGCTATCCTGTCCTCCCTCCCAGACCAGTCCCCTTGGGCTTCTGCCCATTTTCTCATATGATTGTTGTACATCAGGCACATACACAGTTGTCATTTTTCCCAAATCATTTCCCAACAATACATCCACAGGCAATTCTTGTGACACTCCCACTTGTCTGATACCTCTACCAGAACCCCAGTCCATAAAAACCTTGGCGACGGGCACTCCTGGATGGCATCCGGTTATCCCCTTCACAGGCAAAGTCTTTTCTGGAATGATGTCCTCAGGGTTTATAATCTCAGGGCGAACTTGCCCCTGAGTCTCTTAATCCCTGGGTGACTCTGTCACCCACTATCACGGTCTGCATGTGATGCTGTAATTTCTCCATATCACCAGAAAGCAGCATGACTACTGGTACTGTAGAGTAGACAGTTGCCCCTCTCTCTGGGCACGCAGACCTCAGATGACCGACTTTGTTACAATTAAAACATTTGCGCATATCCCCCTGATTTATAGACTCCCTCAGTGTAATTTTCTCACCCACTTTGGAGACAGAAGGTTGTGATGTTGTCCTGGCTTGTTTCTCCTTCCAGCTGGTGGACCTTTGGGGGGATGTTTCCCTCTTGGCTTCAGGCATCCGGTTGGCGGTGTAGGAGTCTGCAATCTGCGCAGCTTCATCCGCAGTTTTAGGCTCCCTGTCACAAACAAACTGTCGTACATCCACAGGACAAATGTGCAGAAACTGATCTTTTATCATGAGATCCTCCAGGTCCTCACGGCTGTTGACAGAAAGTCCTCGGGTCCACTGTAGAAAGGTAGTCCGTAAGTTGCCTACTGTATCAGCGTAGCTCTCAGTTGTTTCTCGCTTTACACTCCGGAATTTCTTGCGATACACCTCTGGAGTTAAGTTGTACTTTTTAATCAAAGCAGCTTTTATAGCATCATAGTCCTCATCAAGCTCAAGAGGAAGGTCAGCAAATACTTCCAGGGCTTTGCCTCTTAACCCTGGGCTTAAATACTGTGCCCACTGCTCCCGGGGCAGATGGTATTGTCTGCAGGTCTTCTCAAAAGATCGCAGAAAAATGTCCAATGTCCCCATCCTTGTCCAGTACTGGAAAACGTTCTTGACGAGGTCTTTTGGGGTCTACATCTTGGGATTGGGGTTGCACAGAATTGATACCCCTTTCAATACGCGCCATTTCCAGCCTGAATTCTCTATCAGCCTGGCGCTCTGCGGCCGCTCTCTCCTTCTCTCGCTCTGCGGCTGCTCTCTCCTTCTCTCGCTCTGCGGCTGCTCTCTCCTTCTCTCGCTCTGCGGCGGCTCTCTCCTCTCGCTCTGCGGCTGCTCTCTCCTTTTCTCGCTCTGCGGCCGCTCTCACCTTCTCTCGCTCTGCGGCCGCCTGATTAAACTGAAGGATAAGCTGCAGGCGCAGGCTAGGATCACATTCACCTAGCTGCTGTAGGGCCATTTGTAGAGACACATCCATGGCTACCTGAGGGCTCCTGCTTTGGGTAGCCTCAGGGGAAACTCTTCCAGGATTAATGTCCATATCTTGGCTCCCTTGAGCCGTGCCAGATCCTTGCTCTGCATCTTGCTCCATCAAAGCACAAACCAGCAGCTCTTTGGACTTGTCAGCCGGGTCGATACCTCTCTGCTCACAGAGGTGGACTAGAGCCTCCTTGCTCTGTCTCTTGTAGATGGTTGCCATCACTGAGTGCAACCTTTGCCAAATAAAAGATAGAAAAGAAAAACGGGGAAGGGAAACTGTTTGCACGTGTGTCTTAGAACAGCACTGATTTGGTCCGTGTAAAACTAGGGGACTCCTCACAAGGATTCCACTAGTCCTTAAGTGCAGGGGTTAGTTGCTTAATCCCAACACTTAATGCTCTGACAAAAAATGAATTTATCCCACCGCTGCCAACCAATTTATCACGGCGAAGGACGCCGCCGCCTCGTCATGTGACGTGGGGTGCAACTGTATGGGTTAATTTAGCCTACTCAAATTTGCGCTCACCTTTCACTCAGGACACAAATTGAGCATAAATCACACCTCATACAGCTCCAGCACCCCCCAGACCCGCTGCCACCACTTATTGCATTTATACTGGGACCAATAAGTATCCCACTCTACATCAATTCTTGCTCTCAAGCAGTCACTTTGTCACACCACTAGACATGCACACTCAGCACTCCAGCAGTCACACGGCTAACCACACTTCACAAGGCTATGAGTTCGCAGAGCATACAGGGACCAAAATTAAAGTGAAAAGCTTTAATTACAAAAAGTTGATCAGTGCATAAAAAGATATTAAAAACAAAAGATGCCACAACACGGCAAAACAGTTATAAAATAAAAAGGAGAAAAATAACAGAAACTTCAAACTTAAAGTAAATCCTGATCCCTGAGGTGGGAGAAATGAGAAACAAATAAGGAACACACTCAGCTTGTCAAGCAGCCCCCAAAATGTGAACCCCAATTCCTGGATTTCATATTGTTTTATATCTTTACAGTTTGGTTCAGATTTCAGAACCTCCCATTCATTAATTATTCCAGAGGGTCATTCAGGATTGGGTAAAGTGTTAATGAGGGGGGAGAGTCCAGGAATATTTAAACAGTTCTTTGTTTCCAAATTCCTAGATGCAGGGGTGGGGGTAGGTGCAGAGGAGAGGTGACCAAATGGCTTTTGAGGTCACCAGAGAACATTCTGCAGGTCAGAGTTTATCAGGCTGTTAAAGCTCCAGGATGTCATAAAAGCTGCCTGGACGCTTCAATAGATGCCAAATATTTAAACAAAGTTTGTAATTACCCTATAGTTAAACCAATCTTATACATTCACAATTAATATCTCCTTGACACCTCCCCCTTTCAAGATTGGGCAAATTTGAAATGACCCACGCCATTTTAAATTTTCCCAAGCCAATTACCAATAATACATTGCAGAAGTTCAGTACCATAAAAATCATTGCCATAAGATGTGATTACCTGGGCACATCAACCATCTGGTCCTGTGTCCTGTGTATAAGGCCAAGTAATATCACCCCTGGTCACTTGTACACTGCTGTGCTGGGACCCCCTGCTGACTTTATGGCTTTGTGCTGCAGAAACACTAAGTTCTGTGTCCCCTCTCCCAAGTGTGAAATGGTTAACCCTCTCCCTGCTGGATGAAATGCCAATGGAGTTAAGTGTAGGACTACTGTACCCAGTTACATTGTGTTTTGGTTTTCCCGCTGTACAGCTATTAGAGTCCCTCTCTTTATCATTTATACTACAGGGCTTAGGTTGGACCACTGACTGAACACTCTCCTGAGAGTCCCTATGCCCCTGCTCCCCTTTCTGATCGCTCCCCAAAACTGCACTGGCAACACTCATCACTGGGAACCCGACCTCACCGTGGACCCCAGTCTCCTCTCTCAGCACTGGTTCTAGTGTACACGCTGTCTTTGGCTCATAGACACACTGCATCTCCCCAGTCTCCTCTCTCAGCACTGGTTCTAGTGTACACGCTGTCTTTGGCTCATAGACACACTGCATCTCCCCAGTCTCCTCTCTCAGCACTGGTTCTAGTGTACACGCTGTCTTTGGCTCATAGACACACTGCATCTCCCCAGTCTGAGTAGAGGCATCTTTGTGGCTCATGCTCTGAGCCTTACTCATCTTGACACCTCTTGTCTGCTCTAGCACCTCTCCTTGAGTAATGGCCTCCACCAGATCCACACTCAGGACCTTAGAGCTTTGAGGTGCAGATTCAGAGACTCCATCTTGGCAGCCTCTCACACCCTTCACCATATCTGCTGACTGCAGGGCTATCTCTGTTGGCCCATTCACCACCCCCTCCCCCGTAGCTTCCTCATACTGGGACACCTCTGGTTCTGGAGCAGGCATAGCCTTGCTCTTGCTATCCTGTCCTCCTTCCCAGACCAGTCCCCTTGGGCTTCTGCCCATTTTCTCATATGATTGTTGTACATCAGGCACATACACAGTTGTCATTTTTCCCAAATCATTTCCCAACAATACATCCACAGGCAATTCTTGTGACACTCCCACTTGTCTGATACCTCTACCAGAACCCCAGTCCATAAAAACCTTGGCAACGGGCACTCCTGGATGGCATCCGGTTATCCCCTTCACAGGCAAAGTCTTTTCTGGAATGATGTCCTTAGGGTTTATAACCTCAGGGCGAACCAATGAATAACTTGCCCCTGAGTCTCTTAATCCCTGGGTGACTCTATCCCCCACTATCAAAGTCTGCATATGGTGCTGTAACTTGTCCATATCACCAGAAAGCAGCATGACTACTGGTACTGTAGAGTAGACAGTTTCCCCTCTCTCTGGGCACGCAGACCTCAGATGACCCACTTTGTTACAAATAAAACATTTGCGCATATCCCCCTGATTTATAGACTCCCTCAGTGTAATGTTCTCACCCACTTTGGAGACAGAAGGCTGTGATGTTGTCCTGGCTTGTTTTTCCTTCCAGCTGGTGGACCTTTGGGGGGATGTTTCCCTCTTGGCTTCAGGCATCCGGTTGGCAGTATAGGAGTCTGCAATCTGCGCAGCTTCATCCGCAGTTTTAGGCTCCCTGTCACAAACAAACTGTCGTACATCCACAGGACAAAGGTGCAGAAATTGATCTTTTATCATGAGATCCTCCAGATCCTCACGGCTGTTGACAGAAAGTCCTCGGGTCCACTGTAGAAAGGTAGTCCGTAAGTTGCCTACTGCATCAGCGTAGCTGTCAGTTGGTCCTCGCTTTACGCTCCGGAATTTCTTGCGGTACACCTCTGGAGTTAAGTTGTACTTTTTAATCAAAGCAGCTTTTATAGCATCATAGTCCTCATCAAGCTCAAGAGGAAGGTCAGCAAATACTTCCAGGGCTTTGCCTCTTAACCCTGGGCTTAAATACTGTGCCCATTGCTCACGGGGCAGATGGTATTGTCTGCAGGTCTTCTCAAAAGACCGCAGAAAAATGTCCAAGTCCCCATCCTTGTCCAGTACTGGAAAACGTTCTTGACTAGGTCTTTTGGGGTCTACATCCTGGGATTGGGGTTGCACAGAATTGATACCCCTTTCAATACGCGCCATTTCCAGCCTGAATTCTCTATCAGCCTGGCGCTCACGCTCTGCAGCTGCTCTCTCCTCTCTCTCTGCGGCTGCTCTCTCCTCTCGCTCTGCGGCCGCTCTCTCCTTTTCTCGCTCTGTGGCCGCTCTCTCCTTTTCTCGCTCTGCGGCCGCTCTGTCCTTTTCTCGCTCTGCGGCCGCTCTCTCCTTCTCTCGCTCTGCGGCCACTCTCTCCTCTTGCTCTGCGGCCGCTCTCTCCTTCTCTCGCTCTGTAGCCGCCTGATTAAACTGAAGGATAAGCTGCAGACGCAGGCTAGGATCACATTCACCTAGCTGCTGTAGGGCCATTTGTAGAGACACATCCATGCCTACCTGAGGGCTCCTGCTGTGGGTAGCCTCAGGGGAAACTCTTCCAGGATTAATGTCCATATCTTGGCTCCCTTGAGCCGTGCCAGATCCTTGCTCTGCATCTTGCTCCATCAAAGCACAAACCAGGACTTTGGACTTGTCAGCCGGGTCGATACCTCTCTGCTCACAGAGGTGGACTAGAGCCTCCTTGCTCTGTCTCTTGTAGATGGTTGCCATCACTGAATGCAACCTTTGCCAAATAAAAGATAGAAAAGAAAAACGGGGATGCCCAATAGTTCAACAAATCTTACACATTCAAGTATAGTATTTCCTTGACAAACATGTATATTCCTCAGATCTGTAAAGTGCAAATAGTGCAGTATATATAAAAATTCTTACATATATAAAGTGCAACCATTAATAGATATTTCATAAAGTGTGAGACAACAGATAATATATAAATAAATACATTTCTTTAGTGAGGAGAGGCTATTGGGCATTTTATTATTAGTCAAGGGAGGCTGCTGGACATTTTATTTGTGAGGGGAGGCTGCTGCAAATAGCATTGTATGGCAGGAAGCATGTGTGATTGGCTTCTCTATCAATTTTGAGATCCGTGGCACAGTATATAACTCCTTGTCTGTGTGGTATCGCAATATATGGAAATTTTCCTTGCACATTTTAATGAAATGGTTAAAACGAGACTTCGGATGATGTCACTGGGAGTGACGATCGTCACCAAGATGGCGGCACCCATGCTAGCACCAATCACGTGTGTTACCAGTAAGTCTTTGCTGCAATATGCAGCAAAGACTTAGCGGCTATGGAGAGGGTTCAGCCATACTATTACAGCGTGCGTCGGGAAGGGGTTAAAAAGAAAGGTTCAGTAAGGCATTAGTGAAAAATCACTAAATCCCAGAAGAGAAAACAAAATCTGTATCCATAAGCCAAAATGGCATCAGTGAAAAATAAAAACATCAGTGAAAAAAACACCAGTGTGAATCCGCCCTAGTTCAGTGATTAAAATATGGTAGAAAAAAAACACAGCACAAATGGCTAAGTCGAAGCACAATGGGTACTATAAGGTGATGAGTCCAGGACAGGACCTATACCAGAATTGAAGAATGGTCGTAACGGAGGAATAAAAAAACAGGATACTAGCATGCGCCTTTCAATTTTAGATGAAATTTATTTCAAAATAAGTAATTGGTGGACTACTCGTTGAACAGCTCCCTTCATCAGGTCCAAACCGCATAGTCCACCCATTACTACTTTTGAAATAAAATTCACCGGAAATTGAGAAGCGCGTGCTAGTATCCTGGTTTTTTATTTCTCCTTGACGACCAGTGATTCTATTTTTGACTTTTCAAACAAATACTGTAATTACTTTTGTTAAAGAAAAGCTAAAGAAAAAATAATTGTTCTACTTCAGCATATTTATAATACATTATTTTTCTGTACTTAGTTTTATGTACTGATTTTATTAAGATTGTTATTATTCAAGTTATTCTGCCAAAATAAAGGAGACAAAGGCGAGAAGGTTGAAAGTTCAGATTTTACACAGTGGAACATTGGCTTTCCACCAAATGTATCTTCAGAACTTGCAGTGGGAGTGTTGTGAAAGTCTACATTCTGTACTGGACAAGAACCAGGAGTTATGTCTCCTTAGCACAGGAAAAATGATACAATACAAAAGGTCTTTTATTTTCCCTTATCTGTGTGCAGGGTTTTCCTTTGTTTTCCAAATGTGGGTCTAGCTTATTGTGATTGCCTGAAGGTTAGCCATGTAGCCATGCAGCTGTATGAACAAGGGAAATCCTGAAAAAGTAACATTCATTTTCAAGTATTCTGAACAGTGGGATACTAGTTTATAAAGTAGTTTACTTGATGAAACTTGAAAACAGAACCATTGTGCAGCCTATATATATATATAGGGTCTTAGGGCTTAACTATTGTGTTTTTTATGTTTAATACATAGCATACAATTAACAATTTGTAGCCCAGTGTACCACTAGAGGATGCCTTTTTAGTATGGAGTCAAGTAAGAGTTCTCCTAATGGAGAGTTTGCCAATTTAGGCCACCTTATAGGCGTGTGGAGACTTAAAGCCATTGATGCCCCACTAGGGAATTCTGGGAAGTATGCAAATGTCTGCATTCTATCTCCCACTGGTGGCAAGTATACAGATTGCTTTCTGTCATGATTCTGCATTCTATCTACCTCTTGTAGCACTCCCTCTGGGAGTCTGCACTTCAGCCCTGTCCTGCAACTTCCTCCGGAGGTCACGTGATCTACTCTGTGGGGTGGGCTATAAATGTGTTATCTGAGCCATCTGTCTTTGCTTTTGTATCAGGTCTCTACTGGGTACTCCAGCCCTCTGCCTGCTCCGTTGCTCTGTATATTTGTGTGTTCCAGAATCTGCATTGTCACAACGACTCCGCAACCAGTTCTTATCCCTGCCTTCATCTCTGAGTCCAGCTATGACATTTGCTTGTCCTAGGCTTCGGCCTTGTACCAGTCACCACTGGTCAAGCTTTCACCATCTGCTGCTTCCTTACTGTCTATGGATCCTAAGACTGGGGGCCTTGCAGGCTCTGCATGCCGGCACTTATAAGTGATTAGGGAAGCTGGCGAAGCAGCATTTCATCCGATCTGCAAGCCCCTTGACCCCAAGCATGACCTACAAAAAGTCTAATAACATGATGTGGGATTAAGCCAAACCAGTATATCTTTTCTAGAAAGAACAGATTCCCTGTAGACAGCACTGTTTTGACCTGTTTGGGTTTCCTCAGTACAGAAAAGGGAACTGGAATGGCTCTGTGAGAGGCTATTGACTAGGGTAAGAAAGTAAGAGTCCTCCTTATGGAGAGTTTGCCAATTAAGGCCGTCTTATTGGCGTGTGGAAACTTAATGATCCACTCTGGATGCTCTGGGACATGGAAGCTCTACTCTGGATGCTCTGGGAAGTATGCAAATTTGTGAAGTCTGCAAGTAATGTGATAACTTAGTGGCTAACTTATTACATCATACTGCTTTATTTTTTTCTACAAACATAAATTGACTTGGGAATAGGAACCTTATAAACCTATTAGGAATAGGAATAGGAATTTCAGTGATATTGTGTAGAAGGAAACTGTAATGTGTGTCCCACAAATGGGACACCAAAATTCCAAATGGCAACCCTGTACATGTCTACCACCCATAATTGGACGTAAATACATCAAAAAATTTAAAAAAAAAGTTTAATTATTTGTACTGTGAAAAAAAAATTGGTGTCATGACAGGGAAGAAAGCCTTTGAGCCCTGGCTTTCCACAATCTCTGTTCCTTCGTACTTGACAGCGTTGTGCTAAACCATAGCCATCAACTGTGTTGCAGTCCCTAGTCTAAGTATATGCACAGAACAAGACAGACAAACAAGAGAGACAAACAAAGCAAACCAAGTTAACTCCAAGATGGAGGCAAGGTACAAAAGAAGAAAAAAATAGAATGTTCAGGGGATGCATCATTATCTATGACCATTGTTTAAATTAGCCCATTCCTATCTTAAAGTTACCACAACATCCTGAGGAATTGGAATGTCGGCAAAGATGTCTTGATTGTGACATTTGACTTTGAATCCCTATATACCTCATAGATATTTAAGACATATGAATGGGTTGGCAGTGGCAAGGTTCTTCATATATACTTCTATCATGAGCCCTGCACTTTGTGAGTTTATCTTACTCCACCTGCAGCTCCAGGCAACCTATTTGGGGGCAGCTTGTGCATCCTCATATGCTAATTTGTTCTTGGGGCTGTGGGAGAGGAGAACACTACAACAGTAATGGATGGAGTGAACAAGGTACTATCCTGGTCAAGCTTCATTGATGATGTTCTGTTTCTGTGGCAGGGTTCAATCAAGGAGTTGGAAGACTTTTATTGACTATGAATGATCTGAACATCAAGGTCATTTTTAAAGCTGGACATATAGCTATGGAATTCTTGGATGTTTTGATGGAGATTGATAGGAATGGATTCATCACTACAGACTTCTGTAGAAAAGGTCAGTTTCCTCAGGCATATTTTCTCTGAAGATCAACTGTTCAAAAAACAGGCTAAGGATTTCAGTGTATACTACCACAAACTATAACTGTAACTCCAGACACAGTGGGGGGCATTTATCTATTAGCATTCATTTTGGTGCAGGATGGGGCTGGAAACATGCTATATTTTTCAGTCTGATGTAAGTATGTGGTGCAAGGGATTAATGATTTGACGCTTATTCGGCTTATACTCTTGTCAAGAACACTATGATGCCATCGAGCGGCTGACGACATGATGCCTGCGGCTGACCGCATGGGAACACGGAACCAGTGCATTGCTGTATAGAAGAGGACCTGTCGGGGGGCGTCGGAAGGTGAGTACACTGTTTCGGCAGTATATAGGGTAGCTAATTACTGTTCAAAAATTATTTTCATGAAAAATTTGTAATAAAAAATGTTATTTATAAGGCTATTTTCACTTATTTTGTGGTATTGCCTTATTTAACCGCTTAACGCTCAGCATCCGATATATCGGTGCTGAACTAGCGAGACTGGCGTCCGCATGGTGGATTTTTATATGCGCATTTTTACCTATTGCTTTGTGTGTATGTTTTTAGCTGAATAAACTTTTACTTGTTTGGACATACTACACTATTGCTGCCTAAATCTTTTCTACAGTGGCCTGTAATTGCTTGAATGGTTACGAGGTATAGGAAAGTGCAGCTGATGCGTCTGAACAGTGGTCTATTCTCATCTTGATGCCTATTTGTGTGGAGCTACACCAGAGAAGTTCCTAAGGAGTGAGAGTGGAACGACACTGTGGATTTGCCAAAGAACATTGAAAAGACTTAAAAGGAGCTCCGGTCATATAACAAAACAGTTGTGTGGAACAACTTGTGTTATAGAGGCGACAGTTTTCAGCAAAGTAATAATGACAACAATTAATGAAAATATTAGATACATCATCATAAAATATATACAAAATATAATACACTTTTTACAAATGTTAAGTGTTAACAATCATTTATACAAAATATACACATGCCCATTTCTGTAATGTAGAAAAGGAATAGCTACTGAAATAAGTAAATAGAGCAATGGAATATGGTGTATTGTTTTATAATAGTATAATATTGATAGTACAGGCGGTCCCCTACTTAAGAACACTCAACTTACATACGACCCCTAGTTACAAACGGACCTCTGGATATTGGAAATTTATTGTACTTTAGTCCTAGGCGACAATAAACGGCTATAACAGTTATCAAATGTGTCTGTAATGAAGCTTTATTGTTAATCCTGGTTCTTATGACAATCCAACATTTTTAAAATCCAATTGTCACAGTGACCAAAAAAGTTCTGGCTGGGATTACAATGATAAAATATACAGTTTTGACTTACATTCAACTTAAGAACAAACCTACAGACCCTATCTTTTATGTAACCCGGGGACTGCCTGTATATAGAGAATGTCTTTAAAAAAGGTAAACTCAGGCTCTTCTGTGGTCGCTTTACCTACCCCTTTAAACAATGAATTAACAGTTTACTGCTGACATAGCATTCACTAAAGTAAATGGGTGCAATGCCTGCAGCGCACTTGGAGACAATGGGGCTTATTTACTAAGGGTCCTACGTAACGCACTTTTAACGGATTTTGGAGATTTTTGGGGATTTGCGCCACTGTGACAGCTATTTCGAAGGGGATTGTGTCGCACGCGATCCAACAGATTCAGACTTTTAAATTGTGTCACAAAACATTCACTTACATACACCGGGAAGAAGAAGGTGAACTCTGGCGGACCTGAGCGCTGAAGCGACACATGCAGGATATCGGGTGCACGATCTAAGTGAATCACGGCACAATGCATTCCAGCTGGACATTCTGGATGGGGGAACAGGGTGATACAGGGTGACTGCACCAATCAAATGCTTATGGATTTTTTAAAAAAATAAGTCATTATTAGTATTTCTCCAGTACAGCCACATCCTTAACGGGATAAGCTTTATCTTCTTTTCCTAATATGTCACTGATATTTATTTACTCCTGTGTGCAAGTAGACAAGAGGCATCACCAAGTGTAGGCAAGTACTATATTGCATGACAATAATTTATATTACACTATGTAAAAAAATAAAGTCTTGTACAATTACTACTAATACATGAGTATTAACCTTTTTTTATTTGAATTTGTTTAATCCTCATGGGATCACTGTATATACGCTACTGCCAGAGGTTCCCTTCTTTACTATTTCTATCAAGGTAAATTATGTAAATTTAGACAATCCTTATTTCACTGGACTATCTGAATAATAACTTTAATTATAATCCTCTACAAGATAGACCTGTGGCTGACATATAACAATACCTAATCTTTAAGCTTTATTTAGCCCTTTCACACAAGCCATTGCAATGAAATATGCTTCAGACAATTACCATAATAGAAATACTTGCTGCCATTACATTATTTAATTCACTGTTAAAATAATCTCAACGCGAAATCAATGTGAAGATACTGATCTCAATATGTCAAACTAAGAAAAATACCGAGGCTGAAAAGCTTTTAACTATATTCTTTGTTATGTTTTACCTAGGGATTGTTTCATCTGTAAAAGCTTTGATAACCCGGCCCCACATTCCAGTTTGGAGATTACAGCATTTATTATGACTTCAGAATATTCCTATTTCTTCTGAAATCTAGGTCACTTTTTTGGAATTGAAATTACCGTATATTCCGGCGTATAAGACGACTTTTGAAGACAGAAAAATCTTCTGTCTTTTCTGGGGTCGTCTTATACGCCGTTAATCCCGACCGCCCCCCGTGTATTCGCGGCGGCGGTCGGGTCGCGCTGCATGGAGAGGGCTCACGGGCTGAGCCCTCTCCATAGCCGGTAAGTCTTTGCTGCATATTCACAGCGATGGCTGCCGGCAAAGCTGCCGCCAGCCTCAAAAAGATAGCGGCGCATGGGCGCATACTCACCCTCCGGTGGCCCCGATGTCTGCCCGGCTCGTCTTCGTTCTTCCACGCCGTCTTCTTTCTTCTGCCGGGCACCGCCATGTTTTTCCCCGGGGCGGCGCCTAGTATGACGTCAGCAGCGGCGCGTCATACTAGGCGCCTGCCGGGGAAGATCAATGGCGGCGCCCAGAAGAAAGAAGATGGCGCGGACATTGGGGGAGCAGCGCAGCACAATCGGGCCACCGGTAGGGTGATTAATAAGATTTTTTTTTTTTTTTATGCTGGCTGTGCTGTTACTACTGGGGCAGTGCTGTATACTACTGGGGCAGTGCTGTATACCTGGGGGCTGTGCTTAATACACGGGGGGCTGGCTGTATAATACTGGGGGCTGTCGTACTAGGGTCATCTACTGCTGGGGGCTGTGCTGTATACTACTGGGGGCTGTGCTGTATACTACTGGGGGCTGTGCTGTATACTACTTGGGCGGGCTGTAATCTCTACTACTGGGGGCCGGCTGTAATACTTACGGGGGGCAGTGCTGTATACTACTGGGGCAGTGCTGTATACTACTGGGGGCTGTTGCTGTAATGGTAATGTGTGTTGTTGATTCCTTATGTTTATGAGCGAACAGTTTTCCTGCTAATACCTGCATGTCATAAGAATTTAATTATAAAAAGGACCATGTTAAATTCAAATCAGTTTTTTTTTTACCGGTGTTTTGTATGCGTTGAAAGGGGTATTTATACGGCAAATTATCTTAAACTCTATATTTTAAACGAGACAAGATCTGAAGCAAGAAGACCTAAGGGGGGTGTCAGAAAGGTGAGTACAGTGGTTATTTTTTTTTTTTTTAGTACAGTGGCAGGCAGGCTATATACTTCAGTAACTGGCGGCTATAAAATATAGGGGGCTGGCAGGCTATATACGGGGGGGGCAGCTATATACAGGGGGGGCAGTCCGGTACCCTCGGCTTTTCCCGGTAGGCTTATACTCTCAATATATATTATATCTTCTATATGCTTGGGTTGGTCAAAGAAAATAGTTGACCACGGTCACCGTGATTTACAGAAACAATGTTGTGGATGGGATATTTTACAAAAATGCTGCCACACATTATTTCAGCACAGGATGAAAAGGGTTCATTTCTAATATCTTAGAATTATGGAATGTTCATGTTTTTGGTAGTTTTTTTTATCTACAGTGAATCACAAAAAAATTAATAAACCTGAACTTTTCCTAATTAATGAATGCTACAAGCATAAACTTAGATTTGTTTGAGTATTATTTAATGAGATAGATCAACCCAAAGTATCAAGTGAATCTGAAACGTATAGAAAACATTTGTGGTATGCGTGTGTCTTCAGCCCTCTGTACTATGATACCGTTAAATATATAATCCAATGTGTACTATTATCTTTAGAAGGTCTGCCAGAGTTCACCTTCTTCCCGGTGCATGTGAGTGCTTGATCTTGCGACACAAATCGGTTTTTAAATTCCGCGGTTTGTCCGAATCCGTCGGGTTGTCCGACGGCCATGCCCCCCAATTTCTGTCACGTGAAAGCCGGCGATGATGCGCCACAATACGATCGCATGTGCCAAAAACCTGTGGCGATTCGGCGCCAAATATTCGGGAAAACCCAAATTGCAGCCACAGGACTCTTAGTAAATGAGCCCCAATATGTTTTCAAATATACCATTTGGACAACTGTATGACCTTTTGATCAATTTTTATTCCAATTTGTTTGTGAGGCAAAATGGCTAAAAAGTGTCAATTTGGAGATTTGGATCTTTATTTTTCCATTATGGAATTTCTGAAAAATTCGCATTTTAATCCTTATGCTAATAAGGCAGTTGGTGCCCCTAGGATGTGTAGCAATACCCTCTATCAGAAAAGAAGGCGATTTGTCTTGTGAAGAGCATGGGACAACACTGGAAGAGTGCAGGCACCTATTGCCTCAATAAACCTTTCACAACTGCTCAACGTAAAATTACATTGACCTGGCCTGAATGGGTGTATGGAGAGTACTCACGTACTGAGCACCAAACGTGGCACTGTGGCACCTGCACAGCGTCAGTGAAAAGCGTCACTGACACCATTGAATGGTGCAGATGAATTCCTATAATAGCTTGGAGCCTGCAAGAGGCTTAACAATTTTTTGCCATTTTGCCTATAAAACTTGAATGAAAAGTGATCAAAAGGTCGTACTGATGTCCAAATGGTATCATTGAAAATGTCCTCTCATCCCGGAGAAAACTACACCATGAAAAACATCTTGCAGGGGCTAACATACAAATCAAAATGGGACTATCTCAGAAACAGAATAATAGACAGAAATACAAGGGAATGTGCAAGGGAATTTTTCGAAACTGTTTGACTTTTTCACTTTTCTTTAGTTTTCTATGGGATTGGACCCTGTGATACCTTGTTAGATCAGTAAGTCCCTAGAGAGATCTGCTAAATGTCTCGTCCAGAAGCATACGACATTCCTCTAGAAATCCCACACGGCAACCATTCTTATCAGCCTTCACCTTCCCCGCCTTTTCATCTCGGAGTTCACTATGATCATTTGCTTGTCTTAGCTCGGCTCCTTGGGTACCAGTCACCACTGTCAAGTCTTTCATTCACCTTCTCTGCTCCTACTGTGCATTGTCCTTCAAGACTGGTGGCCTTGCTAGGCTTCTGTTCATGTGCCGGCACTTTAATGATTATCGGAAGCTTGCAGAAGCAGCATTTTCATCCGATCTGCAAGTCCCCTTGACCGCCAAGCATGACCTACAAAAAGTCTAATAACATGATGTGGGTTTATGCCAAACCAGTATTTCTTTCTAGGAAGGAAAGCAGATTCCCTGTAGACGCACTCTGTTTTGACCTGTTTTTGGTTTCCCTCATTACAGAAAAGGGAAACTGTAATTGGCTCGTGAGAGGCTATTGACTAGGGTAAAGAAAGGTAAGAGTCCTCCTTATGGAGAGTTTTGGCATTATAGGCCGTCTTATTGGTGCGTGTGGCAACTTAATTCATCCACCTCTGGATGCGCTGGGACATGGAAGCTCTCTCTGGAATGCTCTGGGAAGATTCAAATTGTGAAAGCTCTGTTCATAGTAATGTGATAACCTTAGGGGCTAACTTATTAGCTCATACTGCTTTATTTTTTTTCTTATCACACATTAAATTGCACTTTGGAATAGGAACCTTATAAACCTATTAGGAATAGGATAGGAATTTTTCAGTGATATTGTGTATGAAGAGGAAACTGTAGATGTGTGTCGCCAAATGGGAGCAGCGCAAAATTCTTCATATGGGCAACTCCTGTATGCATGTCTAACTATACCCACCCCATATTGTGACGTAAATACATAAATCACAAATTATAAAAAAAAGTTTAATTATTTGTACTGTGTGAAAAAAAAATTGGTGTCATGTACTAGGGAAGAAAGCCTTTCGGACCCTCTTTCCACAATCTCTGTTCGCTGTCGTACTTGACAAGCGTTGTGCTGAACCATAGCCATCAACTGTTTGCAGTCCCTAGTCTACGTATAATTGGGCACTAGTAATCTAAGACAGTACTAAACAAGAGAGACAAACAATAGACAATACCAATGTTACCTCTGTCTAAGATGGAGTGCTTTACGGTATCTAAAAGAAGTTAAAAAATATAGAATGTTTCGAGTGGGCTGGGATGCTCATCATTATCTATGGCACCATTGTTTATATTGAGCCGCATTCTCTATCTTAACAGTTACACACACATTCTGAGGAATTGGATATGTCGCTTAAAAGTATGTCTTGATTGTGACATTGACCTTTGAATCCCTATATACCTTCACTAGATTATTTAAGACCATACTGAAATGGGTGGTCAGTGGCTTTAGGTTCCTTCATATTATAGCTCTCTTCCCATGGATGTCTCTGCAACTTGTCGACTTATCTATCTTATGTCACTCCTACCTGCAGCTCCAGCAACCTTTTGGGGATGAAGATGTTATGGGGCAGTAGTAAATATATTAAATTGGTTATTGCGGGAGTATGTGGGCTGCTAGGGTAGATGGATACACTACAATTGATTGCAGTTAAGTTGAGCTTGGAGTGACAAGGACGTAGCTCTGCCTGGCTGTTCTAACCGGCTCTTGATAGTATGTTCTGTTCATGGCTGGCATTGTGCAATCAGAGTTGGAAGATGACTTATTATGATATAGAATGATCTAACTTACGATCTTAAGTACAAGGGGGGGGGACACTAAAGAGGAGACCCTATGACATAATAGCCATAAAGATATGCTTTTGAGACCTGGCGTCTGATGAGATGATAGATTACCCTGGCGATGCTGACTCACATATATCTAGTACGGATTTGCGTTGTCGAGGCGTGTTTCATTAAGGTTACAGTTTCGGGGCCTTTCCAATTAGTCAGGGCGAGAGGGGGAAAAAAAAAACTTCTTTCTGCGTCTTTCGGCATATGACTGAATAGCTTCGATAGAACTACAACTGGGGGGGGGGGGTGTATCAAACACACAGGCCTAAGGATTTATTGTATGCACTCAAATGCTGTACTGTAACTCAGACACCTTGGTGGGGCATTTTTATGCTATTAGCATTCTTTGGTGTCAGGATGGGCTGAAACATGCTATTTTTTCAGTCTGATGTAAGTAGTGTGCAAGGGATTAATGAGTTGATGCTATTCGGCTTATACGCCTGTCAAGAACACTCTATGATGCCAGCAAGCGGTGCTTTGAACCGCATGTGGCCTGCGGCTGACCGCATGGGAACACGGACCATGCATTGCTGTATAGAAGAGGACCTGTCGGGGGGAAGAGAGGAACCTTCGGGGGCGTCGGAGTGAGTACACTGTTTTCGGCAGTATATAGGGTGCTATTACTGTTCAACAAATTACTTTCATCAAAAATTGTAATAAAAAATGTATTTATAAGGCTATGTTCACTATTGGAGGTATTGCCTTATTTAAAACCTCTTAAACACGCTCAGCGTCTGATTATCGGGTGCTGAACTAGTTAGATGGCTTACTGCATGTGGATTTTATATGCGTCCTTTTTACCCCTATTGGTCTTTGTGTTGTATGTTTTTTCTGATAAACGTTTTACTTGTTTGGACATACTACCTAGTGCTGCTAAGTCGTTTCTACAGTGGCCTGTAATTGCTTGAATGGTTCCGGAGGTATAGGAAAGTGTCAGCTGATGCGTGCTAACAGTGGTCTTATTCTCATCGTTGATGTCCTATTTGTGTGGAGCTAGGCACGCAGAGAGTTCCTAAGGAGTGAGAGTGTAACGACACTGTGGATTTGCGAAGAACACATTGAAAAGACTTAAAAGGAGCTCCGGTCATATAACAAAACAGTTGTGTGAAGCACTTGTGTTAGAGAGGCGACAGTTTTCAGCTGAAGTAATATGACTACACAATTATGAAAATACTAGATACAATCATCATAAAATATATACAAAATATAATACACTTTTATAAATGTTAGTGTTTAACAATCAAAATTTATACCAAATATAACACATCCGCTTTCTGTGTAATGTAGAAAAGGAAATAGCTACTGAAATAAGTCATCGTAGCAATGAATATGTGATTGTTTTTATAATAGTATAATATTGTATAGTCCCAGCATAGGCGGATCCCCTACTTGAAGAAACACATCGACTTACATACGAACCCGCTAGTTACAAACGGACCTCTGGATACATTTGGAAATTTATTGTACTTTAGTCCTAGCGACAATAAACCGGCTATAACAGTTTATCCAAATGTGTCCTGGGTGTCTGTAAATGAAGCTTTCTGGTTTAAGCGCTGTTTCTTATGACACTCCAAACATTTTTAAAATCCGATTGTGTACAGTGACTCAAAAAGTTCTGGCTGGGGATTACACATGATAAAATATACAGTTTTGACTTAGCATTCAACTTAAGAACAACCCGACAGACCCTTATCTTTATGTACCCGGGGACTGCCTGTATATAGAGAATGTCTTTAAAAGGTACTCAGGCTCTTCTGTGGTCGCTTTACTTAAACCCCTTTAAAACATGAATTAACAGTTTACTGCTGACATAGCACATTCACTAAGTAAATGTGTGCAATGCCTCAGCGCACTTGGAGACAATGGGGCTTATTTTACTAAGAGGTCGGCTACGTAACGCACTTTTAAAAAAAAACGATTTTGGAGATTTTTGGATTTGTCGGCCACTTGTGACAGCTATTTCGAAGGGGATTGTGTCCTCACGGCATCCAACAATTCAGACTGTTTATAATTGTGTCATCAAACATTCACTTAACATACACCCGGGAAGAATAAGGTAAACTCTCTAGGCGGACCTGACCGGCTGAAGGACACCTGCAGGATATCGGGTGCACGATTCTAAGTGAATCACGGCACATGCATTCGCAGCTGGACATTCGATGGGGAACAGGGTGCTACATGGTGACTGCACCATCAAATGCCTTATTGATTTTTTAAAAAATAAGTCATTATTAGTATTTCTCCAGTACAAACCAGAGCCCAATCCTTAACGGGATAAGCTTTATCTGTCTTTCCTATATGTTCATCTGGGATATTTATTTCTCCCTGTGTGCAAGTAGTACATAGGTGCATCACGCCAAGTGTCAGGCTTAAGCACTATATTGCATGACAATAATTTATATTACACTATGAACAAAGAAAGTCTTGTACACTTACTACGAATAATGAGTAAGTAACCTTTTTTTATTTGAATTTGTTGTTTAAAAGAATTTATCCTCATGGGATCACTTGTTATATACGCTACTGCGCAAAGGTTCTCCTTCTTTACTATTTCTATCAGGTAAATTAGTTAAATTTATACAATCCTTATTTCACTGGACTATCTGATATAAACTTTAATTATAATCCTCTACAAGATAACCTGTGGCTGACATATAAATACCGAATCTTTAATAAAGCTTTATTTAGGCCCTGCGTTTATACACGAAGCCATTTGCATGAAATAATGCTTCAGACAATGACGCATAATAGAAATAAAAAAAAAAAAAAAAAAACTTGCTGCCATTACCTTATTTTATTCACTGTTACAATAATCTCCAACAGCGAAATCAATTGTTAGGATACTGATCTCAATATGTCAACTAGAAAAATACCGAGGCTGAAAAGCTTTTAACTAATTCTTTTTGATGTTTTTCAGCCTAGGGATTGTTTCGAATTCTCTAAAAGCTTTGGATAACCCGGACCCGGCCCCACATTCCAGTTCGGAGATTAGGCATGGCATTTATTATGACTTCAAATATTCGCTATTTCTCTGAATCTAGTCACTTTTTTGGAATGAAATTTACCGTATATTTCGGCGTATAAGTTGATCGCTTTTGAAGACAGTAAAATCTCTGTCTTTTCGGGGGTCGTCTATACGCCGTTACCCGACGGCGCGATCCCCCGTGTATCGCGGCGGCCGGTCGGGTCGGCGTCTGCATGGTAGAGGGCTCTCGGGTCTGAGCCCTCTTCCGATGTGCCGTGTAAGGTCTTTGCTGGGCAATTATTCACAGCGATGGCTGGGCCGGGCAAATGCGTGGCCCGCCAGCCTCAAAAAGATAGCGGCGCATGGGCGCCTATACTCACACCTCCGTGGCCTCGATGTCTGGCCCGGCTCGTCTTCGTTCTTCGCATTCGATGTACGCGTCTTCCTTTCATTCTGCCCGGGCTAGCCGGCCATGTTTTTCCCCGGGCGCGCCTAGTATGACGTCAGCAGCGGCGCGTCATACTAGGCCTCTGCCGGGAATATCAATGGCGGCGCCCGTAAGAACGGACGCGGAACACTGAAGACGAGGGCTCGTCTGGTCGGATTCATCGGGGTGGAGTCAGTCGCAGGCACATCTTGTGGTTTGGCCACCGGTAGGGTGATTTATATAAGATTTTTTTTTTTTTTTTCATGGGCTGGTCTGTGCTGTGATACACTGAGGGCAGTGCTGTATAACTACTGGTGGAGTGCTGTATACTACTGGAGGGCTGTGCTTTATACCTACTGGGGGGGCTGGCTGTATACATTGTAACTGTGGGCGCGTTGCTGTAGCAGGGCTTACTGGGGGCATGTGCTGTATACTCGGGGGGCTAGTGCTGTATACTGGACTGGGGGGCTGTGCTGTATACTACTGGGGGCTGTGCTTGTATACTACTTACTGTGGTCTCGGCCTGTATATATCTTACTTGGTGAGCCGTGCTGTATACTAAATGGGGGTGGGCAGTGCTGTATACTAACTGGGGGTCAGTGCTGTATACTTATCTGGGCTTTGGCTGTAATGGTATATGTTGTTTTGTTGATTCTTCATGTTTATTGAGCGACAAAAAACCAGTTTGCTGCTTAACCTGCATGTCATTCTTAGAATTTAATTCTAATAAAGGACTGCATGTGAACTTCTTTAATCAGTTTTTTTTTACGGTGTTTTTGTATGGGCGTTGGAAGTAGGGGTATTCTTATACGGGCTCTAATGTGACTGACTATCTTAAACCTCTATATTTTTAAACAGTGGAAAGAGGATTCACTGAAGCAAGTAAAAGCCTAAGGGGGTGTCAGCAGGTGAGTACATAAGTGTTATTTTTGTTTTTTTTAGTACAGTGGGCAGGCAGGCTATATACTTCAGTAACTGGGGCGGCTATAAAATATAGGGGAGCTGGGCAGGCTATATACAGGTGGGGGGGCTAGGCTTATATACTAGGTGGGGGGCCTAGGCTCAGTCGTACTCTCAACTGCGCTCCTCAAGTGCAGTACGGCTTTCATTATCTATCGTAATCTCTATCAATGGCGTTTAATAGTTGACTCGATATTAGTTTCTCTTGCTTGGGTTGTCCAAAGAAAATAGTTGACAGTCTGGGTCCACTCCTTGATTTATGCAGAGAATGTCCTGTTGGATCGGTATAGTTTTTACAACAAATGCTGCCTAACTATATTATTTTCTAGCACACTTGGATGTATAAAGAGTGTTCATTCTATATATACTCTAGGAAACTGGAATGGATCATGTACATTGTTTTATGTGTTTTTTTTTATCTATCAGTGATGCAGTCAAAAATATTAATAAACCGGTAACTATTTCCTAATTTGAATGCTAGCAGCATAAACTTAAATTTGTTTGAGTATTATTTAATGAGATAATCAACCCAAAGTATCATCAAGTGAATCTGAACTTATAGAAAACATTTTGGTATGATCGTGTGCTTCAAGCCCTCCTGTACTATGATACCGTTTTAATATAATGCCATGTGTACTATTATCTTTAGAAGTCTGCCAGGTTCACCTTCTTCCCGGTGCATGTGAGTGCTTGATCTTGCGACACAAATCGGTTTTTAAATTCGCCGCGGTTTTGTCCGAATCCGTCTGGGGTTTTCCGACAGCCATGCCCCCAACTTCTCTGTCAACTGAAAGCCGGCGATGAGGCGGCCACATAACGAATCGCATGTGCCAAAAACCTGTGGCGATTCGGCGCCAAATATTCGGGAAAACCCAATTGCAAGCCACAGGACTCTTATAAATGAGCCCCAATATGTTTTCAAAATATACCATTTGGACAACTGTATGACCTTTTGATCAATTTTTATTCCATTTGTTTTGTGAGGCAAAATGGCTAAAAGTGTCAATTTGGAGTTTTGGATCTTTATTTTTCCATTATGGAATTTCTGAAAACTTCGCATTTAAGATCCTTATTGCTAATAAGCATTGGGTGCCCCTAGGATGTGTAGCAATAACCCTCTATCAGAAAAGAAGGCGATTTGGTTCTTGTGAGAAGCATGGACAGGAACATCTGGAAGAGGCAGAGTCACCTATTGCTCAATAGACCTTTCCCACAACTGGCTCAACGTAAATACATTGACCTGGCCTGAATGGTGTATGGAGAGTACTCACGTACTTGATCCCAAGACTTGGCCTGTGGCACTGCACATGCGTCAGTGAAAAGCGTCACTGACACCATTGAATGGTGCAGATGAATTCCTCTAATTAGCTTGGATGCCTGCAAGAGGCTTACAATTTTTTGTTGCCATTTTTGCCTATAAAACTTGTAATGAAAAGTGATCAAAAGGGTCGTAACTGATGTCCAATGTATCATTGAAAATGGTCCTTCATCCCGGAGAAAAACTACAGACCGCATGAAAACTCTTGCAGGGGCTACATACAAATCAATGGGACTATCTCAGAAACAGATAAAGAACAGAAATACAAGGAATGTGTGCAAGGGAAATTTTTCGAAAACTGTTTTGAACGTGTTTTTTTTTCTTTTCACTGTTTTCTTTAGTTTTTCTATGGGATTGGAACCCCTGTGATTACCTCCTTGCTTGGTGAAATAGCAAACTCTGTTTGCACAACAACTGTATATAGACCACCTGTATCCCATCCATGGGTGCACCTATAGCCTTTCTGGCTTCCCTTGAGGCGAACTATAAAAGCCCCCCCCCGCCCCCCCCATATTGTAATATACAAGTGAGTGGTCAGTCAACCAGACCCATCATATGGGTTTAAGATGTTAAAAATAAAGCAATCACAATACTAGATCTAGAGCATCCACGCCCACCGTGTACTAAGATAAAAAAACACAGCGAGGCTACTACAAAAGCACAATCAAATACCCAATCGCCATTAATAGAAAATCAATACAGCGTACTGCCATTTACCATATATAAACATACAGCGTGTGCCGCATATTGCCAGATAATCCTACCAGTTTGCCTCATAATACCATATAATCATACACAAGCGTGCTGCCATATACCATGATACTACTATCCGTGTCCGCCCATTCTATAAGATCATGTAGTGTCCCCCATATACCATATAAATACCGCGTAGTGCCGCCCAGATACCATATATCATCCAATAACAGCTTGCCGCCATAATACCATATAATCCTACACTGTGGCCCGCCGCCATATACCATATAATTACATACAAGTGTTGCCGCATATACCATATAATACCTAGTGTGCTGCCCATAATACCATATAATACATACAGTTCTTGCCCCCATATTTCACTTTTCTTTAGTTTTCTATGGGATTGGACCCTGTGATACCTTCATTGCTTGGATGATATATGCAAACTTCTGTTTGCACTGTATTATACCTGTATCCAGGGGTGCACCTAGCCTTTCTGCTGCCTGAGGCGAACTATAAAAAGACGCCCCCCCCCCCATATATGTAATATACCAAGGAGTGTCAGGACCAGACCCAATCATATTGGTTTAATGTTAAAATAAAGCAATGCAAAATACATAGAGCATCCCACCGTGTACTATAGAATAAACACAGCGAGCTACTACAAAGCACAAATACATACAACAATCCGCCATATAATATAAAATCAATACAGCGTACTGCCAATTACCATATAATACATACAGCGTGCCGCCATATGCCATATAATACATACAGTGTGCCGCCATATACCATATAATACATACATATGGGGGCAAGAACTGTATGTATTATATGGTATTATGGGCAGCACACTAGGTATTATATGGTATATGCGGCAACACTTGTATGTAATTATATGGTATATGGCGGCGGGCCACAGTGTAGGATTATATGGTATTATGGCGGCAAGCTGTTATTGGATGATATATGGTATTATGGCGGCACAGCTGTTGTATGTTTATATGGTATATGGAGGCACACAGATTATATAGAATGGCGGCACGGCTGTACCATATACCATATAATACATACAGCGTGCTGCCATATACCATATAATACATACAGCGTGCCGCCATATACCATATAATACATACAGCGTGCCGCAATATATCATATAATACATACAGCGTGCCGCCATATACCATATAATATATACAGTGTGCCCCCATATACCATATAATACATACAGCGTGCCCCCATATACCATATAATACATACAGTGTGCCGCCATTATATATATATAGGGCTTGAGGGGCTTTAGACTCTGTGTTGTTTTAGGGCTTCTTCTGCTTAAACTATTTGTGGTTTTTTCATGTTTAATATATAGCATACAATTAACCAAGTGGTAGCCCCTTGTACACTTAGAGGATTTGCCGTTTTTAGTATGGAGGTCAAAGTCGTTTTAGTATATATTTTAGTTTTTGTTCTTTAGTAGAGTCAAAGTAAGTTAGTAAAGAGTTTTTCTCCTAATGGAGAGTGAGTTGCCAATTAAGGACCGGACCACGAACTTTTATAGGCGTGTTTGTGGAGTTGTGTGGGAGACTTAATACTGAGACTTAAGATGTGCGAGGAGACTTAGTCTTCTAAGCCATTGATTTGCCCCACCCCCACTAGGGAAAAAAAGATTTGGAAGTCTGCACATGTCTGTATCTATTATCCTCTGGTGGTGGCAAGTATATACAGATTGCTTTTCGGTAATTGATTCTTGCATTCTATCTATTACATCTTTGTAGCAACAATTGCAGGGAATCGTTTGATGAAGTCCCTCTGGGAGTCTGCAACTTCAGCCCTTTCTGTCCTGCAACTTCCTCCGGAGTACGTGAGCTACTCTGTGGGGTGGGCTATAAATGTGTTATCTGAGCCTCTGTCTTTGCTTTGGATCAGGTCTCTTACTGGGTACTCCCAGCCCTCTGCCGCTCCGTTGCTCTGTATTTGTGTGTCCAGAATCTGCTTGTCACAACGACCTCCGTAACCAGTTCTTATCCCTGCTTATTATGAGTCCAGCTTATGAATTGTTTGTCTAGGCTTTCGGCCTTGTACAGTCTCCAATGGTCAAGTTTACATCTGTTGTCTTCTTATGTTATGGATCCTACGACTGGGGGGCCTTGCAGCTATGCATTGCCGGCACGCCGGCACTTATAAGTGTAGGGAAGCTGGCGAAGCAGCATTTATCCGATCGCAAGCCCCTTGACCCCAAGCTGACCTACAAAAAGTTTAATACTGATGTGGGATTAGCCAAAACCAGGATTTCTTTTCTAGAAGGAACAGATTCGCCTGTAGAAGCACTGTTTTGACTGTTTGGGTTTCTCAGTACAGCAAAGGGAAAACGTGGAATGGCTTGTGAGGGCTAGTGATAGGGTAGAAAGTACGAGTCTCCTTATGGAGAGTTTGCAATTAAGGCGTCTTATTGGCGGTGGAAACTAATGATCCACTTCTGGATGTTATGGGACATGGAAGCTCTACTAGGATGTTTGGAAGTAGGCAAATGTGTGAGTTGCAAGTAATGTGATAACTTTGTGGATAACTTATTACATCTATGCTTTATTTTTTACAAACATAATTGACTTGGAATAGGACCTATAACCTCTCTATTAGGATAGGAAATTAGGATGTTTCCTTTTTATGCTTTCCTAAATAGGAATTGCAAGTGACGATTGTGTGGGTGTAGCGCGGAGGAGGAAACTGTACATTGTTAGAAGGAAGAAAATGGTTTAGAAGGAAAAAACTGTAACGTGTGTAAGAGAGGAAAAAGACGTTTGTAGTGTTGAAGGAAAGGGAAAAAAGTTGTTTGTAGAAGGAAAATAGAATGTGTAGAAGGAGGAATAAAAAAAACGCAAACCTGTGTCAGGTCGTGTCACACAAATGGGACACCAACCAAAATTCCAAATGGCACAAACCCTATGTACATTGGGTACATGTCTAACACCCATATGGATGGTGGTACGGAAACCGAAAGACAGCAAAAAAAAGGAGGGGGTGGAAAAAAAAAAACAAGGGGTGTGGAGGTGGGAATAAAAAAAGGGGGAAGTAGGAAAAAAAAAGTTTAATATTGTACTGTGAAAAAAAAAAAAAAATTGGTTTGCTGGTGTCATGACGGACAGGGAGAAAAGAAAGCCTTTGAGCCCTCTTGGATCTTTCACCAATCTCTGTTCATTTCGTATTGACAGCAGCGTCTGTGCTGTGCTAAACCACTAGCCGTCAACGTGTTCAGTACCTAGTCTAAGTATATCGCAGAACAAGAGGTTTGTGATGCCAGACCAAAAAGAGAGACAAACAAGCAAACCAAGGTAACTCCAAGATGGAGCAGGTACAAAAGAAGAAAAAAAAAATAGATGTTTCAGGGGATGCGGGGATGCCTCATTATCTATGACCATTGTTTAAATTAGCCCCCCATTTATCTTTTTCCCTATATTAAAAAAAAGTTACCACAACAGCCTGAGGAAATTGGAATGTCGGAAAGATGTCTTGATTGTGACATTTGACTTGAATCCCTATATACCTATAGTATTTATGGCGTATGATGGCCCCCCAACCCACGTGGCTCAGATGGACAAGGTCTTCATATATACTTCTATTCATGAGCCATGCACTTTGTGGAGTTTATCGTACTCCACCTGCAGCTCCAGGCAACCGATTAGGGGGCAGCTTGTGCGATCCTCATATGCTCATGTGGTCTGGGGCGTGTGGGAGCGGGAACACTACAACAGTAATGGATGGAAGGGTGTGAACAATTGGTATATCTGGTCAAGCTTCATTTGAGATGTTCTGTTTCTGTGGCAGGGGGTTTCAATCAAGGAGTTGGAAAGACTTGTAATGTTATGAATGATCTGAACATCAGGTCATTTTTAAAGCTGGAAATATAGCTATGGAATTCTTTAGATGTTTGATGGAGAAGTGATAAGGAATGGATCATCCACTACAGACTTCTGTAGAAAGAAAAGGTCAGTTTCTCGGGCATATTCTTTCTTGAAGATCAACTGCTTCAAAAAACAGGCTAAGGATTTTTTAGTGTAGCTAATACAATCTGTAATGTAACTCCAGACACAGTGGGGGGCATTTCATTTAGCGGGGGCCATTTATCTATTAGCATTATTTTGTGTGCGGATGGGGCTGAAACAATGCCTATTTTCAGTCTGATGTAAGTATGTGGTGCAAGGGATAATGATTGAGGCTTATTCGGCTATACTCGTGTAAGAAAACCCATATGATGCCAAGCAAGGGCTGACGAAACATGATTGCTGCGGATGACAGCATGGGAACACGGAACCAGTGCATGCTGTTAGAAGAGGGATCCTGTCGGGGGTGGGGGAGGCGGACGGGGGGCGTCGGGGTCGGGAGTGTGGACACTGTTCGGCAGTTATAGGGTTAGCTTACTTTTATGTTCAAGATTTACTTTCATGAAAAAGTTGTTTATAAAAACTGTTACTGATAAGGCATTCACTTATTTGAGGTTATTGCCTTATTTTTTAACACTTAACGCTCAGCGTGATATATCGGTTGCTGTGGGTGCTGCTGTGAACTAGTGAGACTGGCGTCTGATGGTGGCTTTTTTATATGCGCATTTTTACCTCTTGCTTGTGTGTATGTTTTATACTGAATGTAAACTTTGATTTGTTTTGGACATACTAGCCCTATGCTGTCTACGTCTTTTCTACAGTGGCCGAATGTACCGTTGTATCTGTCGTAATGCTTGAATGGTTACGAGGTATAGGAACGTGCAGTGGATGCGTCTGAACAGTGGTCTTTCTCATCATGATGCCTATTTGTGTGGAGCTACACAAGAGAAGTTCCTAAGAGTGAGAGCGGAACGGACCCTGTGGATTTGCGAAAAGAACATGAAAAGGAATTAAAAGGAAGCTCCGGTCATTTTATAACAAAAACGTTGTGTGGAAACACTTGTGTTATAGGGCGGACAGTTTTCAGCGAAGTAATAAGTAAGTAATAATGTGAAACAAATTAATGGAAAATACTAGATACATCATCATAAAAAATATATACAAAAATTATAATACCCGGTTTTAAATAGTAAGTGGTTAACAATCATTAACAAATAAAAAATGCCATTTTGTAGTAGAAAAGAATAAGCTCGGAAATAAGAAATAGAGCAATGGATATGGTGTATGTTTTACTAAGAGTACTATGATAGTAAGGCGGTCCCCCTAATTAAGAAACACTTCGACTACATACGACCCCTAGTGTACAAACGACCTCCTGGATATTGGAATTTATTGTAGTTAGCCTAGGCGACAATAAACGGTAACAGTTACTCAACATGAGTCTGAATAATGGCTTTATAGTCATCCTGGTTCTTATGACAATCCAACATTTTTAAAAAATCCAATTGTCCAGTGACCAAAAAAAGTTCTGATGGGATTACAATGATTAAAACTAATACAGTTGTTGACTTACATAACTTAAGAACAAACCTACAGGACCCTGATCTTTTATGAACCCGGAGGACCTGCATGTATGTATATAGAGAATGTCTTTAAAAAAGGTAAACTCAGGCTCTTCTGTGGTAGCTTTACCTACACTTTTAACAATGAATTAACAGTTTACTGCTGACATAGCATTCACTAAGGTACAAGGGTTGCAATGCCTGAAGCGACTTGGAGACAATGGGGCTTATTACTAGGTCTACGTAACGCAACTTTCTTAACGGATGTTGGAGAAGATTTTTGGGGATTTGCGGCCCTGTGACATGCTTATTCGAAGGGGATTGTTGTCGACCGCGATCCAACAGATTCAGACTTTTAAATTGTGTCACCAAAACATTCACATACATACACCGGAAGACCGGAGGTGAAATTTGGCGGACCTGAGTCGCTGAAGCGACACCCCTGCGGGATATCGGGCGGGTTGCACGATATAAGTGAATCACGGGCACAAGCATTCCAGCTGGACATTCTGGATGGGGGAACAGGGGTGATACGGGGTGACTGCACCAATCAAATGCTTTATGGATTTTTTAAAAAAATTAAGTCATATTAGATTTCTCAGTGTAAACAGCCAATCCTTAACGGGATAGCTTTATCTCTTTCCAATATGTCACTGATATTTTTACTTCCTGGGTGCAAGTAGACAAGGGGCATCACCAAGTGTAGGCAAGCAATATATTGCAGGACAATAATTTATATTACACTAGGAAACAAAAAGGTCTTGTTTACATTACGACTAATATATGAGTATTAAACCTTTTTGTATTTGAATGGTTAATCTCATGGGGACACTGTCTATACGCTACTGCCAGTGGTTCCTTCTTTACTATTTCTTTATCAAGTAAAATTATGTAAATGTAGACAATCCTTATTTCAACTGGATATTGACTAATAAATTATTCAATCATCGTACAAGATGACTGTGGGAGCTGACATTATAACAATACGAATCTTTTTTAAGCTTTAATTAGCCCTTTACACAAGCCATTGCAATGAAATATGCTTCAGACAAATTACCATAATAGGAAATACTTGCCGGCCATTACATTATTTATTCACTGTTTTAAAATAATCTTCACCGCGAAATCATGTGAAGATATGATCTCAAGATGTCAAACTAAGAAAATACCGAGGCTGAAAAAGGCTTTTTTTAATAATTCTTTGTTATTTTACCTAGGGATGTTTCTCTCTAAACGCTTTGATAACCCGGCCCCCCCACCCCCACCCATTCCAGTTCGGAGATTTACAGGCATTTATTATGATTCAGAATATTCCTATTTCTTCTGAAATCTAGGGTCCACTTTTGGAATGAAATACGGTATATTCCGGCGATAAGACGACTGTGAGACAGAAAAACTCTTCTGTCTTTATGGGGTCGTCTTATACGAGTTAATCCGACCGCCCCCCGTGTATTCGCGGCGGCGGTCGGGTCGCGGGCATGGAGAGGGGCACGGGCTGAGCTCTCCATAGCGGTAAGTCTTGCTGCATCTTCACAGCGATGGCTGCCGGCCAAGCTGACGCCAGCTCAAAGATAGCGGCGCATGGGCGCATATCACCCTCCGGTGGCCCCGTGTCTGCCGGCCGTCTTCGTCTTCCACGCCGTCTTCTTTCTTCTGCCGGGGCACAGCCATGTTTTCCCCGGGGCGGCGCTTAGTATGACGCAGCAGCGGCGTCCTACTAGTGCGCCGGCGGGGAAGATCAATGGCGGCGCCCAGAAGACGGCGCGGAACACTGAGAAGAGCGCGCGGACATCGGGGGGGGGGGGAGCAGAGCAGCACATCGGGGCCCGGAGAGGGTGGGATAGAGATTTTTTTTTTTAATGCTGGGGGATGTGCTGTATACTACTGGGGGCAGGGTATACTACTGGGGGCAGTGCTGTATACTGATGGGGGAGTGTGATACTACTGGGGGCTGTGCCGTATAATAACGGGGCTTGTTGTACACTATGGGGGCCAGTGCTGTATAACTACTGGGGGCAGTGCTGTATACTACGTGGGGGGTGTGCTGTATACTACTGGGGGCTGTGCTGTATTACGACTGGGGGCGGGCTCTCGTATACTACTGGGGGCCGTGCTGTATACTATGGGGGCAGTGCGTATACTACTGGGGGCAGTGCTGTATACTACTGGGGCTGTGCTGTAATGGTAAGTGTTGTTGTTGATTCCTTATGTTATGAGCGACAGTTTTCCTGCTATATACCTGCGTTGTCATAAGAATTAAATTAAAAAAGGACCATGTTAAATTCAAATCAGTTTTTTTTTACCGGTTTTTGTCTGCGTTGGAAAAGGGTAGTTCTTATCGGCAAAATATCTTAAACTCTAATTTTAAAACAGGAAAGAGGATCTGAAGCAAGAAAAAGAAAGGACCTCAGGGGGTGTCAGAAGGGTGAGTACAGTGTTATTTTTTTTTTTTTTAGTACAGTGGGCGGCAGGTTATACTTCAGGAAGGCAGGCTATAAAAATATAGGGGGCCGGCAGGCTTATACAGGGGGGGGCCAGGCTATCTAAGGGGGGGGCAGGCAGGTACCTCGGCTTTCCCCGGTAGGCTCTTCGAATATTACAGTATATTATATTATGCTTTGGGTTTGTCAAAGAAAAATAGTTGACAGCTGTCCACCTTGTTTACAGAAACAATGTTGGGGAGTGCGGATATTTACAAAATGCTGCAACTTAGTTATTTAGACACAGGATGAAAAGGGTTCTTTCTAATATCTTAGATAATGGACATGTTCATGTTTTTGATAGTTTTTTTTATCTTACAGTGAATCACAAAAAATTATAAAACCTGAACTTTTCCTAATTAATGAAGTACAAGCTAAACTTTAATTGTTTAGTGTGATTTAATGGAGATGATCCAACACAAAGTATCAAGTGCATCTGAAACGTATAGAAACATTTGTGGTATTGCGTGTGTCTTTAGCCTCTGTACTATGAGACCGTTTAAATAATAATCCAATGTGTACTATTATCTTTGAAGGTCGGCCCAGATTTCCCTTCTTCCGGTGCATGGAAGTGCTTGATCTTGCGACACAAAAGCGGTTTTTAAAATTCCGCGGTATTTGTCAGGAATCCGTCGGGTTGTCGACAGCATGCCCCCAATTTCTGTCACGTGAAAGCCGGCGAGATGCGCCAATACGATCGCATGTGCCAAAAACCTGTGGCGATTCGCGCAAATATTCGGGAAAACCCAAATTGCAGCCACAGGACTCTTAGTAAATGAGCCCCCATATGTTTTCAAATATACCATTTTGGACAACTGCATGACCGTTTGATCAATTTTCTTCCCATTTGTTGTGAGGCAAAATGGCTAATAAAAGTGTAATTTGGAGATTTGGATCTTTATTTTTCATTATGGAATTTCTGAAAAATTCGCATTGTAATCCTTAGCTAATAGGCAGTTGGGCCCTAGGATGAGTAGAAACACCTCTATCAGAAAAGAAGTCGATTTGTCTTGTGAAGGAGCATGGGACAACATGGAAGAGTGCAGGCACCTATTGCCTCATATAAACCTTTCACAACATGTAACTAACAATTACATGACCTGGCCTGAATGGGTAGTCTGGAGAGTATTCACGTACTGAGCACCAAACGTTGGGCACTGTGGCAAACTGCACAGCGTCAAAGGTGAAAAGCGTCACGACAACCATTGAACTGTGCAGATGAATTCCTATAATAGTTGGAGCCTGCAAGAGGCTTAACAATTTTTTGCCATTTTGCCTATAAAACTTGAATGAAAGTGATCAAAAGTCGTTACTATGTCCAAATGGTATCAGTGAAAATGTCCTCTCCTCCCGGAGAAAATACACCATGAAAAAACATACCTTGCAGGGGCTAACAACAAAGCAAAATGGGGACTATTCAGAAACAGAATTAAAGACAAGAAACGACAAGGGAATGTGCAAGGGAATTTTCGAAAACTCGTTTGATTTGAACTTTCTTAGTTTTCTATGGGATCGGACCCTGTGATACCTTCATTGCTTGGAGGATATATGCAAAATTTGTTTGCATGTATTATCCTGATCCAGGGGTGCATAGCTTTCAGTGCCTGAGGGAAACTATAAAAAGACGCCCCCCCCCCATATATGTAATATACCAAGGAGTGTCAGGACCAACCAATCTATTGGTTTATGTTAAAAAAGCAAGTGCAAAATAACATAGAGCATCCCACCGTGTACTAGAGAATAAACATAGCGAAGCTACTACAAAGCACGAAAACAGTACAACAATCCTCATATAAATAAATCATACCAGCGTACTGCCATATTACCTTATGATAAGTAACGTGCGTGCCGCAACTATGCCAATGAATACATACAGTGTGCCGCAATATACCAATAAACCATACCAGGTGATGCCATATACATATAATACATTACAGCGTGCCGCCTACTATATAGTACATAGCTCAACTTACAATAGATACAGCTGTGCCGTCCATATTACCCTATTAATACATACGAGGCGATCTGCCGAACATATCCACCATATACATACATACTGAGTGCCGCACATACTAACCATATAATACTCATACCACGTGCGCCATATACCATTAATACAGATTACAGTGTGCTCGCATATACATATAATACACTATGCGTGACCTCCAATACCATCTAATACATACAGCGTGCCCCCAATACCATATAATAATAAGCGTGCCCCATATACCATATTCTATACAGGTTCCCCCATATCCATATAATACCTACAGTGTGCCGCATAACCATAAATACATACAGCGTGCAATATAATAAATACAAGCTGCCCCATTATACCATATAATACATACAGAGTGCCCCCATATACAATATAATACATACAGTGTTCCCATATACCATAATTATACATACAGTGTGCCCCCATAAATACCCATACATAATATATGCAACATACCAGTGTGCCCCCATATACCATATAATACAATCACAAGGTGCCCCATCACACCTAATAAATCTACAGGTGCCGCCATATACCATATAATACATACAGCGTGCCGCCATACACCATGTAATACATACAGCGTGCCCCCCATATACCATGTACATAGTGGTACTGTTGCGGCGGTGAGTGTGAGACTGTGTAGGGGGCCGCTGGGTGGGGGAAGTGTCGGCCGGAGCGCAGGTAATGTGCAGAGCGCACCGCGTATGGAATGGATGGGCGGCGTGGGGGAAGTGGCCGGCACGCGCGATGGACCTGTGCCGGGTGTTTGGATTGTGCATAGGCGGGCCAGCTGAGGGGAAGGACGTGTCGGCCTGCGCGCCGGCACAGGAGACCGGACGCCGCCGGGTGAATGTGGTGGGCGGTCGGTATTGTCAGGGGGGGACTTAAAGAGGTGCCAGCTGGAACCCATGCCCGCGGCAGGAGCCCGACGCTGCCCCCTAGTCTAGCAGGAGGCGACGACCGCCTGAGGCGAGAATCTCAACTTGCTCATGGCAGGTGCGCCCTGCTGGATCGTTTCCAGGGAAGGTTTAGGTCAGTAAAAATAGGCTTTTGATACAGGCAGACCTTGGGAATTTACAGGACATCACCAGGGTATATCATTTAGTGTGATGAGCCCGATATTGCAGTTGAAGCTGACAAACTCTATGCTACCTGGCACGCACTATTACGTCACAGCTCGTGTGAAGGGCGTTAATGACAACATTTACAGTTATTTTTTTTATTTTAATACAGGAAGCAAAGCAATGTTTTGAAAAGTATACAAGAGATTTGATGAACCATTTTGCCTGTTTTGTATCTCCCTTATGTCTAAATAGCCCAAAGTGAAAGGCTTTCAGAACCACCAGCTTCTTGTCACCGCAATAACATTCCACTTACAGATTTTAGATTAGAGGATGAGTGCATATTCTGCTGCCAAACGTCAACCTTAGCAAAAACAAGCAGTAGATTGCTGTAACAAACCCCATTGTTGAGGCACATCTGTTTCAATTGTTGTCGGTTCTGTTGTTTCCTCGGCGAGAGCTGACTCAGTCATAATGATATATGTTAGAATCCTTCAGCTTGGAAGTGCTGCCTGTACATTTTCTTGCAAAGTAAGCTGGGAATTAAAAGAATGGTGTGACTGATTTTATTTTCATTTTTACTGCAAAACCACTCTTTTCACTGCATGATTATGCCTAAATGAAAACTGATTAACTTCAGTCAATACATAATGTGATATCATCGGAAAGAAGTTTGGCCTGAGCTCAGATCCATCTTTTCCCTTAAGTGCAACCACAAAAATAGTTTTCCTTGGCCAGTAAGAAAAAGGGGATGATGTAAATTGTACTGAAGTCCTTAGCTCTGTCATGTAATACAAAATATGATACAATGTCAGATCCTCAATTTATTCCCTAAACATGAACTACTGTCTCTAGTTTACCCCATAAAACTATCAGCCCTGTTATGCAATGTATCAGGAAGTCAAAGTGAGTCATAGTAAGTTGCCTAAGATGGGTCACACTCTCAATGTCCATATCTTGGTTCTATAGTTCCGACCTTTTATATGGCACTGTATGTAAGCCTTGAAAAGGTTAGATGTACAACATCCACAGCCTCACCCAGTCCAGTATGGAACAACCTCCTCATGAAGCCGATCAGGGTAGTTTGATAGGACCGATCCTTATAAAACCCATGCTGCCTTATAGGGGTAATTGAATTGAAATATCCAGAATACTCTCTCATGGACTAAGTAAAAAAAAAAAGGGGACAAGAAGAACTCTGTGTATATTTTGGTTGCACTGCATTGTGGACTTGCATAGCCATAGACTCAGTTGATGAATTCAGATAAACAAAATGGAATAGAACATAGAAAACCAGTCAGAAACAAATTGTAGCAATAGATTCCCCCCATTATGTGTAATTTTCCATTTGCAAAATATATGAAGTAGTGAACACTCTATGTCCTATAAATAGAATAAGAGCCCTTCCTACAGCAGATCACTGGCCAGTAGATTTTATATGTAGTATATGTGAGAGCAAATAAAATGATGGATCATACCCGAGAAATGTAAAATGAGAAAACTTTGTAATATTCTGTGTTTAGGATCTGATTTGGTTCCAAATACTGATGCAAAATACAGACCATATATTAATGATGTGAAAGTGGCCTAAATAAGTAGATATGAAAAATACTCATCATGGCTAAGTAAGAGTTGCCTTATGCAAAGCTTTACCACAGTCTCAAACAATTGGTGATTGCTTGCGTTTCAATGTACAAGAATTTCAGAGAGGATAACCAAGGGAAATATTTAAAGTAAATCTTCCCTTCGATAGAGATTTTGAACATATATATTCAAATCCTCCTATCTTTAGTTTCTACCTGCCATTCTGTATATTACTGACCAAGCCGCAACATCTGGGAGATTTCCAAATACACATGTAACAAATCTCTGCAAAAGTATGACTGCACTTTAACTATGTCCTAAACATTTTCCAACAGATGAAAAGATTAACTTAAACCTATTTACTTAAAACCTTGAAGATTTAGTAGAATTACACAGCAGAGGGTTGTGCATATGATTACTGATCTGTATGAAACTATTAGAAAGGAGAAAATCGTGTGGTGAAGATGGATGTTTGCAGAAAATAAAGCGCATTCACTTCACAAATGGAAAGCAAAGCTCAAACTGTTATTTCAGGGTGACAAATAACATTTGAAGAAATAACTGACTACAAATTAGACTTCTAGCTCTTTGACATACAATAAGTCATTAAAGTATATGCAAAGGTTGCGATCACATCTGGGCCCAAGAGGTTTAGGGGGCCCTTATGGTGTCACTTTCCCTTATGAGAAGACTATTACTATAAACCATACATTATATTTGGGGGGCTGGCACAGACTTTGCACTGAGGCCCATCAGATTCTAGTTTCACCATTGTATAGAACACATCTAGGATGTCAAAGTTCCTGTACGACATTGGGATACGCTCAACTGCGGTATGCCCCAGGTGCGGGAAGATCCAGCAGATATGCCACACATGCTGTGGTTGTGTAGTGGCCTCTCCGCATTTTGGATTGATAGAGTATATGTAATAAAAGTACCTAGGAATATAGTTACAGGTTTTTTGGGGTCTACAGAAGAGCTTGCATTAGACAAACTGGGGCAAATTGTGGCGGGAGATTGTTATATATGGTAATAAAAACAATGGCGGCTAGGTGGATTCAGGCAACCTCTCTCCTACAAAAAGTTCAAACAATGTTGGTAAATGAGAGAGCGATATATAAGAAGAGGAAAGTGCATGCCAAGTTAGAAAAGCTTTGGGGTCCTTTATTAGATGCCCCTGGTTTGGAGTCAACAAAGTTTCTAAGGGAAAGACTCTTGCAATCTAGTCTCTAGGTATGGGGGATGTACTGCTCTAAGGGAATTATTGTCCTTAATGTGTTGTTTCTGTGATATTTTCTGAAAGGGCCTCTTCTGCCCTGCATGGCGCTTTTTCTCTCAAAACTGCCAATTTGTTGAATATATTGTTTAATGGTTGTAACCTTGGCAGGGAAGGGACGGATGGGGGGGGAGTATGGAGTTATTTGTTTTGTATTGTGTAAAAACAATAAAAGAATATCTGATTTAAAAAAAATTATAGAACACAGTAACCAATTAAAGCACAGTTAACAACTGGAATGATTGGTTAATATGTTCCATAAATATACTTTAGTCATTAACATAGTATTTTCATAATGCACCGGAAGGTTGTGGAAACAATGTCACAGCAGATGACGTGCAGCCCTATAAATTACTAAGACATTTTTGGATATACAGGCAGTCCCCTACTTAAGAACACTTAAGAACCCGACTTACAGACAACCCCAAGTTACAAACGGACCTCTGGATGTTGCCCTTGGCTACAATAAGCAGCTATAACAGTTATCAAAGGTGTAAGCAATTAAGCTTTATTGGTAATCCTGGTTCTTATGACAATCCAACATTTTTTAAATCCAATTGTCACAGAGACCAAAAGAAATTTGTCTGGGGTTACAATTATAAAATATACAGTTCCAACTTACATACAAATTCAACGTAAGAACAAACCTACAGAGCCTATCTTGTGCATTACCAGGGGACTGCCTGTATCTATTTTGAAAAAATCTATATCCATGACATAGTGATTGTATTGTATATACATTAACATTTAAGCAAACAGTCCGATTGTGGAGCAGCACAGCGAGTGTAATGGATCAAGTCCAATGGTGGATGCACGCCTCCAACAAACCCGATCCACCGGTTTGTAAGGTCAGATATCCAAAAAAATGCAATGAGGCAGCACTCCAGTAAGTATAAAGGTGATCTTTATTCACCCATGGCAAAATAAGTTGCAACGTTTCAGCTCATCCATAGAGGTCTAGGGCACACTGCATCATGACCTGGTTGGACGGCCACCGTGCAGAATATGGGACATGTAATCTACATCACTAGATCACTGTAGCGGCAGCTTGGCTCTCTATGGAGAGGAGAGGAGTGAGGAGCACTCAACACCCTCTCATTCCTCCATGCTGCCGTGTGCTATGTGTGTGTATATATATATATATATATATATATATATATATATACCCTGTGTGTACCCTATGACCTTATTTTGTTTTAATGAGGTGAAATAAAGAATGAAACTTTTAAGAAATAATGGAAGCTAGATGAATATTTTCTTTGATGTCTTACAATCCGATGATCAACAGATCCATCCCAAACTGGCAACTACATACAATTGCAAGGTGAATGTTTTCCTACTAAATTCTAATTTTTTTGTAAATGCACAATAAATTGATAGGCCAAAGTACAAATGAGAAGAGACTGAATACAGAAATATCATAGATTTTCTATTTCTTGGGTTCACCTATTTATACTACTGTAGGGAGAGTGAAGCCCTGATCCATTTTGGCGCCACAGGATTACGAGCTGGCCGTGTATTATTTTATCCTTGTATAATGTATATTTGATTATACATGATGTAAATACAATGATGGAGCAAGCAAATGTTCTCCTGCTTTGAGTTCAGCAAACAAATATATACTTTAATTTATGCCTGATGCCTCACTATTCACCTGTGCAAATTTTCCAAACCATACAAGTAGAGCGCATGTAAACCAGCCTGTGTGTGTGTTTTGTCTCCCAGCGAAACAGGAAGCCAATTGTAGCAGATGGGCAATCAGCTGCTCTGCATCAGCTTCTGTGTCGGCACAAGGAGCAACAGATGGTAGTGTATGTTACTTCATTTAAACAAGCTTCATTTTAAGAGTAAAAGTGCTAAATTTATTGCTAATAATTGAGTGGTTTATCACCACAATAAATGCTGATGCAAGAAATCTGTTTGAATATTTTTATAGAAATAAGGGGCAAAAATAGGTATTTCAGTTTTGTATACTACTTTAGGGAATCTAATATACTATATATACATATACACACCTATATTCTAATATTATAATACACCATTCCAGCATCAATGAAGTTAGATCATATATATTTGCCCTAACCCTAACTCTATTGAAAGTCTAGTAACTTGATCTATGTCACCAAGCCAATCTAGATATGCTGGAACTGGAAATGGGAACCATATGCAATATTGTTGTCAATATCCCCAGTATATGAAGATATGCTATTTTTGATGGCAGTCATTCAGGGTTATTGTTGACCCACAACTCTCATAGTAACAATCACCGTAGTACCCCATGATCACATTTCTTGGGTCAAATGGGGCTGTCTGGCCCTTACTGTTAAGCATATTTCTTTTGGTGGCGGCTTTCTACCTTATCTTTGCCCTCGACTGTTATGCTCTTAGGTGCCTTGTCAGTAGCCTGGTAACTGCCCCTTGCAATGAACTTAACCCTCTTTGCCAAACAAGTCAGAAATATGTGACCACACAACAGGAGGCCTCAAAAATGTTGGTACCCCTCTTTTAATGAATAGTCACAGAAATAACTTGAAACTGACAAATGTAAAAATACATTTCCATGAAAATGAGTTTGGCCTTTTCCAGACGACATGTATCAGCTGCTTCCAAAGGTGCTCAACAGGATTTAGGTCAGGGTTAGTAGAAGGCCACTTCAGAATAGTCCAGTTTTCCTCTTAGCCATTCTTGGGTGTTTTTAGCTGTGAGTTTTGGGTCATTATCCTGTTACAAGACCCATGACCTGCGACCGAGACCAAACTTTCTGACACTGGACAGCAAATTTCTCTCTAGAACCCCTTCATAGTCTTCAGATTTCATTGTACCCTGAATAGATTCAAGACACCCTGTGCCAGATGCAGCGATTCAGCCCCAGAACATAACACCAGAACCTCCTCCATGTTTCACAGAAGGGACAATTTTCTTTTAAAGATGTGCTTAATTTTTCTGTCTGTGAACATAGAGCGGATGTGCCTTGCCAAAAAGTTAGACTTGCTTTTTTTTATAATTTGTTTTCAGCAATGGTGTTCTCCTTGGTTGTCTCCCATTAGGTCTACTTTGACTCAAACAATGACGGATGGTGTGATCTGACATTTTATCTGTTTAGAAGTTTTTCTGGGCTCTTATGTATATTATTCGTGTCCAGTGAGGCTGGCTACAGTCCCATAGATCTTACATTTCTGAATAATATGTGCAACAGTCACAGAAACATCTAGCTGCATGGACCTTTACCTTTAACATGCTTGTCTATAATTTTATTAAGCTCCTGAAACAACATTCTTTCACTTCCTCTGTTCCATGTTGAGTGTGGTACACACCATGTCACCAAACAGCACAGTGAGTATCTGTAGCCCTGTATACAAGTCACTGACTGATTACACAATTGTAGACACCTGTGATGCTAATTTGTGGACACACCATGATTTAACAAGTCTCTTTGCTCACATTTTTTTCAGGGGTACCATCATTTCTGTCCACACATGTTTGATGGGTTTTATATTATTTTTTTTAATTCTGTTTAAGCATGGTTGAAAGCAATGTCTGCCTTTCATTTGTTCATTTTCATAGACATTTGAGTTATTTTTATTTTTGTCCGATTAATAGAAAATCTTTTTTTTCATTAAATTAGGGGCACCAACAATTTTGTCCATGTACATATTATTGATAAATTGGAGTCAAGGGCGGAATGATTCTGGTTGGCTAGACACTGCATCTAAATGCAATGTCAGCCATCCAGTGCAACTACAGCAAGGATGCACAATCCATGTCCTGTGGTCTTTATTATTGTCTGGTTTGGGGTCTATATAATTATTTGTCTGGTCTGGGGTCTGCATTATTATTTATTGTCCAGTCTGGAGCGTGTATGAGATATTGATTGAATGCAGTATTTGGTTTCTGTGGTGACATTTTGTGATGTATTGTGGTTGTTGGTGCATCTAGGGTACAGTTATGAGTGTGGCCCTTTGAATTTGGTCCTTAAAACAATAAAGATTGTGCATCTGTGGTCTACAATATATATATATACACCACCAAATGCAGTTGAATAAATAAATAAAATAAGTAATTGGAAAGCAAGTTACAGAAAGAGAGGGGCACTGGCATGATGGAACCACATCATTGAACTAGCACTAGTGCTGTGGGAACAATAGTATTTTTAGTGTACGGTGTACGACCCCCAAAATATACAAAAAAAAGAACCCAAAATTGACAATTTTCTTTTCCTCCATACATTAAAGAGTTAATAAATCATCAAAAAGCTACAGGCTACAGGCCCACTAAAATGAAGTATTTGTAAAGTGCATTTCATGTTGCAAAAAATAAGCCCTTATATGTCCAAATTGCCAAAAAAATAAAGATTATATAGCCATTATAAAGTGACAATGCATAATCTGCTCTGAATGGCGCAGCTCCCCTCCATGCCCTGGCGTGTGCCCATAGAGCAGGTTACCACCACATATGGGGTATGGTTATACACGGGAGGGATTGGGTATCAAATTTTGTGGAGCGTTTTGGTATTTTATCCACTGAGAATTTGTACATTTTATGAAAAACACATTAATTTAGTAAAAAAAATAAATAAATTTCAAAATTGCATCCGATTTTGTTTTAACCCCTGTAAACCAATTAAAGGGTTAACAAACCTCATAAAAGTTGTTCTACGTACGTTGAGGGGTTTAGTTTCTATAATGCGGTAATTTATGGGGTTTTACTTTTATTTAGGCCTCTCAAAGTGACTTCAAACCTGAGAGGGTCCCTCAATAGCAGGATTTTGCTTTTTTTATGAAAATGTGAAAAATTGCACCTAACGTTCAAAGCCCCATAACAGCTTACAAAAATGATAGTATGTATAAAAAACCACGGAGGTATAAAGTAGACATTCGGTGAATGTTAGTTATCATGTTTTCTGGTGTTATGACTCATGTGTGGAAAAAGTAGAACATTTTGAATTTCAAAAATTGAGAATTTTTCCAAATTTTCACCAAATATCTGATTTTCTCATAAATAAATGCAAAACATACCACCAAAATTTAGTAACTAACATGAAGTATAATGTGTCACGAGAAAACAATTTCAAAATCACTTGGATATGTTAAAGCGTTCCAAAGTTATAACCACTTATAGTGACACAGGGCAGATTTGAAAAAATGGGCCGTGTCAGGAAGGTGAAAAGTGGCTTCAGCGTTAAGGGGTTAAATTAGGGGCACAATTTTGTCCATGTGCACATTATTGATAAATTGAAGTCAAGGGCGGAATGATTCTGGTTGGCTAGACACTGCATCTAAATGCAATGTCAGCCATCCAGTGCATCTACAGCAAGCATGCACAATCCATGTCCTGTGGTCTCACATCACACTCGCAATGCATACTGCCCGTGTCTCCCGGCCCGAATGCTGCAAACCGGGACTGAACTCAGTATGTCAGTTCAGTTCCTGTTTGCAGCATTGGGGCAGGGAGACCTGGGAAGCATGCATTGCGAGTGTAATGCGAGTTCATTGCATCATACTTGCATGTGTGGAACTGGCCTTAGAGAAGGCTAGACCGAACAAACATTCCATTCGTTCTAGGCCCGCTAGTTTTGCTAACTTGCTAGAGTCATCACCCAGGCTAAAAAAAGCTGGACACTAGTCCTGTCATATAGCGTGCCATGTCTGACGGAAACCAGCCTTTTAAACACAGCTGATCCCTCGGGCACGCTCACCAGTCATGTCTGCCTTCCAATCATGTGACTTGCATCTCTGATCTTATCGTCAGGTGAAGGATGACGCTTCGGAGGTAAACATATCAGATAAAAGTTGCGGTAAGAGAGGCAGTAGCTTCTAATAGGTAGCTCCATATTTGTTGCATAATAATTGGTGTACTATATGTAGATACCTCACTAATATTGTAGTGAGTACCCACAGATTATTACCATTTTGGGGGATTGAACGCAGTTTTATATACTAAACAGTTGTATTACATTGACCAGCAAACTCACAATATTATTTAGTCAAAGATTAGTGTACCATAGAGGTGCTAAATAGAGTATTTTAGCAAGGTCTGCAATCCAGTACTAAATACACTTCAGTAAAATGGCACACGCCATAGGGTAAAGGGGTAATTGCAGAGGTTACAGTATTATATGGTAAATTGATAGTAAATATAAGAATGGAATTGTTATTGGGTGGGCTATCATTGGACAGTATACACAGATGAACAGTTACTTTTAACTGAAAATTATTACAGTTGTGCAGCAGATATTTACTTTTAGGATCTAGATTAATATGTTCATGCCCCAAACCCATTTCCTTCGGCAGTTCTCCAGGAGTGCCCAACGTCTGTGGAGAAAATCGGGCACATCTACAGACTTTGTGCGCTCCAAATTCTTGCTTAGAACTTATAACATATTTATACCGTTAACACCATTTCATCTCACCACCATCTCTCAACTAACTCCCTCCTTGTCCCCCTACAATCTGGTTTCCGCTCTATACATTCCACTGAAACGGCTCTTTCTAAAGTCTCCAACGATTTTCTCATTGTTAAATCCAAAGGTGACTATTCTCTCCTTGTTCTACTAGATCTCTCGGCAGCATTCGATACTGTGGACCACTAGTTCCTCCTCAGCATGCTTGAAGGACACTGCAGTCTATTGGTTTTCTTCCAATCTCTCTGACCGCATTGTCTCCTTTTCTGGATCTTTCTCTTCTCTTCCTCTCACTGTTGGGGTTCCTCAGGGCCCAGTCCTAGGTCCTCTTTTTTCCCCTCTATACTGATTTGGTTTTCAGTATCATCTTTATGCTGATGATACCCAGCTATATAATTCTACACATAACATCACCCCTGCCTTGCTACAGAACACCAGTGACTGTCTCTCTGCCGTCTCAAAAATCATGGCCTCTCTCTTCCTTTGCCTTCCAAAACGGAACTTCTTGTCTTTCCACCATCTACTAACCGACCTAACCCTGATCTCTCCATTTCTGTCTATGATGTCATTATAACCCGCGGCAGCACGCATGCTGTCTTGGGGTTGTGCTGGACTCTGACCTCTCCTTTGCATCCCACTGAAACGGCTCTTTCTAAAGTCTCCAACGATCTTCTCATTGTTAAATCCAAAGGTGACTATTCTCTCCTTGTTCTACTGGATCTCTCAGCAGCGTTCGATACTGTGGACCACTAGTTTCTCCTCAGCATACTTGAAGGACACTGCAGTCTATTGGTTTTCTTCCTATCTCTCTGATCGCATTGTCTCCTTTTCTGGATCTTTCTTTTCTCTTCCTCTCACTGTTGGGGTTCCTCAGGGCCCAGTCCTAGGTCCTCTTTTTTCCCCTCTATACTGATTTGGTTTTCAGTATCATCTTTATGCTGATGATACCCAGCTATATAATTCTACACATAACATCAACCCTGCCTTGCTACAGAACACCAGTGACTGTCTCTCTGCCGTCTCAAAAATCATGGCCTCTCTCTTCCTTTGCCTTCCAAAACGGAACTTCTTGTCTTTCCACCATCTACTAATCGACCTAACCCTGATCTCTCCATTTCTGTCTATGATGTCATTATAACCCACGGCAGCATGCATGCTGTCTTGGGGTTGTGCTGGACTCTGACCTCTCCTTTGCATCATATATTCATTCTATTAGTTGCTCTTGCTGGCTGCACCTTAAAAATATTTGTAGAATCCGACTATTTCTTACAATTGAAAACTCTAAAATACTGATTCAATCTTGCCTAGACTACTGTAACTCCCTACTAATCAGTCTTCCACTCAATAAACTCTCTCCTCTACAAAGCTCTTCATAATCCTGCACCCCCATACCTCTCCTCTCTCATCTCAGTCTATCACCCAACCCGAGCTCTTCGATCTGCTAATGATCTTAGATTATTGTCTTCATTAATTCAAACTTCCTACTTGTGTCTTCAGGACTTCTCCAGAGCTGAACCAATTCTCTGGAAAGCCCTTCGCCGGTCTATCAGACTAATACCCAACCCCCAATCCTTCAAAGTTTCTCTTAAAACTTATTTATTTAGTCAGGCCAATCACACTCGCTAACTGAATTCAACTATAACCCTTTATTAACCAAATCTGTGCACCCCACACACACACACACACACAGACTTTTGACTTTGTATATAAGATGACGGTTGAAAGCTGGTTCAAAATATTAAATTATTTTTATTCCATCCCCATATAAAAATGGCTGGACCATTATACAAGCTCTTATACCTCTTTCGTCACCCCCCCTCATCCTCATAGACTGTAACCTCTTGCAAGCAATTGCTATTGTTCCATATGACTGTTGTTACTCTGTAATGTCATTTTATTTGTATGTTCCCCAGAATCTGCAACAGAGCTGCTGGGTCTAATTAGATCCAGTACAGCTCTGATCAGAATCCCCAGGCACCAGTGGTCATTTCCCCTGTAACTGAGGCTCTTATAGATGCCTCAGTTACAGGGGGAGACCTGTAAAAGAAAAAAAAAGTAAAATTGACAGGGGGAGACCTGTAAAAGAAAAAAAAAGTAAAATTGACCCCTTAACGACACGCTCTGTAATAGTACGGTACACATCTGGTGCGGATGCATGGAGAGGGCTCACGGGCTGAGCCCTCTCCATAGGCGGTAAGTGCGCCTGGCCACAGGACTTTGCACTGAGCCCATCAGATTCAGTTTCAAAACCACTGTATAGAACACATCTAGGATGCAAAGTTCTGTACGGACATTGGGATACGCGATCAACTGCGGTCTGCCCAGGTGCGTGGAAGTCCAAGCAAATATGGCCACACTGCTGTGGTTGTGTCAGTGGCTCTCCGCATTTTGGATTGATAGAGTATATGTATAACAGACCTAGAATATAGTACAAGGTTTTGTTGGGGTCTACAGAAGACGGGGCGTTTTGGTGGTGCTTAGACAAACTGGGGGGGCAAATGTGGCGGGAGATGGTTATATATGGTAAGGGAAAACAATGGGCGCTAGGTGGATTCAGAACCTCTCTCCTACAAACTTTTCAACATTGTTGTAAATGAGAGAAAGAGCCGTATATAAGAACGAGGAAGTGCTGCCAAGTTAGAAAAGCTTTGGGTCCTTTATTAGATGCCCATAGTTGAGTCAACAAGGTTACTAGGGAGACTCTTGCAATCTAGTCTCTAGGATGGGGGGTGTACTGCTCTAAGGGAATTATGTGTCCTTAAATGTGTTGTTTCTGTGGATTTTTCTGAAAGGGCCTACTTCTGCCCTGCATGCGTTCTTTTCTCGTCAAAACTGCCAATTTGTTGAATATATTGTTTATGGTTGTACCTGGCAGGGAAGGAGCGGATGGGGGGGGAGTATGGAGTTATTGTTTTGTATTGTGAGAAAACAGCTAAAAGAAATATTGATTTACAAAAAAATTATAGAACACAGTAACCAATTAAAGCAAGTTACACACTGGCATGTGTTGTAATATTTCCAAAAATATACTTTGTCATGATACATAGTATTTCATAAGCACCGGCACGGTTGGTGGAACAGTCACAGCAGATACTGCAGGCCCTATAAATTTACTAGAACATTTTTGGATATTACAGGAGTCCCTACTTAAGAACACTTAAGAAACCCGATTACAGAAACCCCAAAGTTACAAACACCTCTCTGGATGTTGCCTTGGCTACAACTAAGCGCTATACAGTTTATCAAAGGTGTACGCAATTAAGCTTTATTGGTAATCTGGTTCTTATGACCATCCAAACATTTTTTAATCCAATGTGTCACGCGACCAAAAGGGAAATTTGTTCTGGGGTTACATTATAAATATACAGTGTCCCAACTTAACATAACAAATTCCAACGTAAGAACAACCTACAAGCCATGGTCATTCTGGTTCACAGGGACTGCCTGTATCTATTTTGAAAATCTACTATCCAATGATGACATAGTGATGTATTGTATAACATTAAACATTTTAAGCAAACATACCGATTGTGGAGCAAGCAACAGCGATGTATTGGATCAAAGTCCAAATGGTGGTGCAGCCTCCAACAAACCCGATCCACGGTTTGTAAGGGTCAGATATCCAAAAAAATGCAAGGAGCAGCACTCCAGTAAGTATAAAGGTGATCTTATTTCCCACCCATGGCAAATGTTGCAACGTTTTCAGCTCATCTAGAGGTCCTAGGGCACACTGCATCATGAACATGGTGACGGCCACCGGCAGAAATGGGACATATGCTACACACTGATCACTTGTAGGGAAAGCTGGCTCTCTATGGAGGGAGAGGAGTGAGGAGCACTCAACACCCTCTCTTCCTCGGAAGCATGCTGCCGTGTTGCTGTGTGTGTATATATTATATAATATATAATATATTATATATATACCCCTGGTGGTTACCCTATGACCTATTTGTTTAATGAGGTGAAATAAGAATGAACCTTTATAAAAAATATGGAAGCTAGAGAATATTTTTCTTGGATGTCTTACAATCCGATGATCAACAGATCATCCCAACTGGCAACTACATACAAATTGTGCAAGGTGGAATGTTTTCCTACTAAATTCTAATTTTTTTGCTAATGCACGATCAAATTGATAGGCCAAAGTACAAATGAGAAGAGACTGAATACAGAAATATACCTAGATTTTCTATTTTCTTGGGTTCACCTATTTATACTACGTAGGAGAGTGAAGCCCTGTCGTTTGGCGCCACAGGATTACGAGCTGGCCCGTGTATTTATTTTTACCTTGTATATGTTATTTGATTACATGATGAAATACAATGATGGAGCAAGCCAAATGTTTCTCCTGCTTTGAGGTCAAGCAGAACAATATTACTTTAATTTATGCTGAGCTCACTACACCGTGCAAATTTTCTCAAACCATACAATTAGAGCGCATGTAAAACCAGTGTGTGTGTGTTTTGTCTCCCAGTCGAACAGGAAGCCAATTGTAGCAGATGGGCAATCATCTCTCTGCTCATCTTCTTGTCGGCCACAAGGAGCAACAGATGGTAGTGTATTTACTTCATTTTTAAACAAGCTCATTTAGAGTAAAAGTGCAAATTATTGCTAAATTGAGGGTTTTTTATCACCACAATAAATGCTGATGCAAGAAAAATCTGTTTGAATATTTTATAGAAATAAGGGCAACAATAGGTATTTCAGTTTGTATAACTACTTTAGGAATCTAAATATAATATATCATAATAACACACCTATATTTAATATTATAATACCCCATCCATCCCATCATGCGTTAGATCATATATATTTGCCCTAACCCTAACTCTATTGAAAAGTCTAGTAACTTGATCTATGTACCAAGCCAATCTAGATATGCTGGAAGATGGAAAGATGGAACCATATGCAATATTGTTGTCAATATCCCCAGTATGAAGATGTCTATTTTTGATGGCAGTCATTCAGGGTTATGTGACCCACAACTCTACATAGTAAACAATGCAACAGTAGACCCCATGATCACATTTTCTTGGGTCAATGGGGCTGTCTGCGCCCTTACTGTTAAGCATATGTCTTTTGGTGGCGGCTTTCTACCCTTATCTTTGCCCTCGGACGTCTGTATGACTCCTAGGTGCTTGTCAGTAGCATGGTAACTGCCCCTTGCAATGAACTAACCCTCTTTGCCAAACAAGTCAGAATATGTTGACCACACAGACAGGAGGCCTCAAAATGTTGGTACCCCCTCTTTTAATGAAAGTAGCAGAAATAAACTGAACATCAAATGTAAAAAACATTCCATGAAAATGAGTTTGGCCTTTTCCAGACGACATGTTCAGCTGCTTCCAAGGTCTCAACAGATTTTAGGTCCGGGTTAGTAGAGGCCACTTCAGAATAGTCCAGTTTTCCTCTTAGCCAATTCTGGTGTTTTTAGCTGGATGTTTTGGGTCATTATCCTGTTACAAGAAACCCATGACCTGCGACCGAGGACCAAACTTTTGACACTGGACAGCAATTTCCTCTCAGAACCCTCATAGTCTGCAGATTTCATTGTACCCTGAATAGATTACAGACCCCTGTGCCAGATTGCAGCGATTCAGATCCCAGAACATAACACCCAGAACCTCCCTCCCATTTCAGCACTAAGGGACAATTTTCTTTTTAAAGAATGGCTTAATTTTTTGTCGGTGAACATAGTAGCGTATGGCCTTGCCAAAAAGTTAGACTTTCTTTTTTTTATATTTGTTTCATTCAGCAATGGTGTTCTCCTTGGTTGTCTCCCATTAAGTCTACTTGGACTCAAACAATGACAGATGGTGTGATCTGACACTGATGTCTTGAATTTATTTAATTTAATCTGTTTAGAAGTTGTTCTGGGGCTCTTTGTATAATTATTCTTGTCCAGTTGAGGGCTGGTACATCCATAGTATCTTACATTTCTGAATAATATGTGCACGTCCACAGAAACTCTCCGCTGCATGGACCTTACTTTAACATGCTTGCTATACATTTATTAAGCCCTGAACAACATTCGTTTCACTTCCTCTGTTCCATGTTAGTGTGGTACCACCATTGTCACCAAACAGCACAGTGAGTATCTGTAGCCCTGTAATACAGCACTGATGTTACAATGTAGACACTGGATGCTATTTGTGGACACACCATGATTAACAGTACTCTTTGTGCTCCATTTTTTTTCAGGGGTACCATCATTTCTGGGTCCACACTGTTTGATGGGTTTATAGTTATTTTTTTAATTTCTGTTAACATGGTTTGAAAGCAATGTCTGCTCTCAGTTTGTTTCATTTTTCATAGACATTGGATTTATTGTTATTTTTGTCCTGAAATAGAAAATCTTTTTTGTCAGTAATTAGGGGCACCAACAATTTTGTTCCATGTAATTTATTGATAAAATTGGAGTCAAGGGCGAATGATTACTGGTGACTAACACTGCATACTAAATGAATGCTCCCCCCCCCAACCATACCCCCCCAGTGAAACTACCAGCAATGATGCACAATCCATGTCCTGTGGTCTTTATTATTGTCTGGTTTGGGGTCCTATATAATATGTGTCTGGTCTGGGTCTGCACTATTATGTCATTTTTATTGTCGTCGGAGCGTGATGAGATATTGATTGATGCAGTATTGGGTTTTCTGTGGGACATTTTGTGGTGTAATTGTGGTTGTTGTGCATCTAGGGTATCAGTTATGAGTGTGGCCCTTTGAATTTGGGTCCTTAATAACAATAAAGATGTGATTCTGTGGTTACAATATACTATATATACCCCAACCAATATGCAGTTGAAATAATAACTAAATAAGTAATTGGCAAGCAAGTACCAGAAAGAGAGGGGCACTGGCATGATGGAACCAATATTGAACCTAGCACTAGTGCTGTGGGAACATTGTGCTCCTTGCAGTTGCATGTTTAGGTTTGTGGGACTTCTTTAAAAAAGAAACACATGCATTGGTTCCACAGATAGAGCTGTAATGTGTTACATAATAACACCCTCTGTGTATCATCAGCAAGAATAATATACAAACTGGACGTCGAAACTATAGACATTTTTTTATTTTATCTGTCATCGGTACATAATGGCAATATCAATCTTACTCATTTAACTTAAAAAGAGTTAAATAGCAAAGTCTGAGTTTAGGTCGTTTCACACTTGCGAGTTGTGATGCGATGAACTCGCATCACACTCGCAATGACTACTGCCCGGGTTCCCGGCCCGAATGCTGCAAACCGGGACTGACTCAGCATGTAGTTCATTCTGTGTTGCAGCATTGGGGCGGGAGACCTGGGAAGCAGCGTTTGCGAGTGTAATGCGAGTTCATCGCATCACACTTCGCATGTGTGGAACTGGCTTACAGAGGGATAGACCGAACAAACATGCCATTCGGTCTATGGCCCTCGCTAGTTTTGCTAAACTTGCTAGAGTCATCACCGGCTAAAAAAGCTGGGACACTAGTCCTGTGCAATATAGTCGTGTCAATGTCTGACGGAACCAGCATTTTTACAACACAAGTGATCCCTCGGGCACGCTCACACAGTCATGTCGCCTTACCAATCATGTGACTTGCATCCTCTGAATTTATCGTCAGGTGAAGGATACGCTTCGAGGTAAACATTCAGATACAAGTTGCGGTACGAGAGGACAGTAGCTTCAATAGGTCGACTCCATATTTTGTTGCATAATATTGGTGTACTAATGTAGATACCTCACTAATATTGTAGTGAGGGGGGGGGGTACCACACAGATTATACCATTTTGGGGGATTGAACGAGTTTTATATACTAACAGTTGTATTAACATTGACCAGAAACTCATCAAATTTATATTAGTCAAGATTAGGTGTACCATAGAGTGCTAATAGAGTATTTTAGCAAGGTCTGCAATCCAGTACTAAATACACTTCAAGTAAAATGCACACGCCATAGGTAAAGGGGTACTTGCACAGGTTACAGATTATAATGGTAATTGAATAGTAATATAAGAAATGGAATTGTTGATCTTGGGGGCTATCATTGGACGTATACAAATATGAACAGTTACTTTTACTGAAAGTTATTACGTTGTGCAGGAGATATGTTACTTAGGATCAGAGTTAATATGTCATGCCCCACAACCCATTCCTTAGCAGTTCTCCAGGAGTGCCCACATCTGTGGAGAATCGGGCACATCTGCAGACTTGGGCGCTCCAAATGGTCTTGCTTAGAACTTATCACATATTTATACCGTTAACACCATTTCATCTCAACTCACCACATCTCTCAACTAACTCCCTCCTTGTCCCTCCCTACAATTTGGTTTCCGCTCTAGAGCATTCCCTGAAACGCTCTTACTAAAGTCTCCAACGATTCTCTTCTCAATTGTTAATCCAAAGGGGACTATTCTTCCTGTTCTACGTGGATCTCCTCAGCAGCGTTTCGATACTGTGGACCAACTAGTTTCTCCTCAGCATACTTGAAGGACAACTGCAGTCTATTGGTTTCTTCCTATCTCTTGATAGCATTGTTCCTCCTTTTCTGGATCTTCTTTTCTCTTCCTCTCACGTTGGGGTTCCTCAGGGCCCAGTCCTAGGTCCTCTTTTTCCCTCTATACTGCCCCCATTGGACAAACCCATCAAAGATTTGTTTCAGTATCATATTTATGCTGATGATACCGCTATATACTCTGCACATAACATCAACCCTGCCTTGCACAGAACACCGAGGCACTGTCTCTCTGCCGTTCAAAAATCATGGCCGCTCTCTTCCTTTGCCTTCCAAAACGAACTTCTTGTCTTTCCACCATCTACAATCGACCTAACCCGTGATCCTCTCATCCATTTGTCTTGCATGTCATTATTAACCCCGGCGCATGACATGGCTGTAGCTGGGTGTGCTGACCTGACCTCTCCTTTGCATCATATATTCATTCTATTATTGCTCTTGCGGGCTGCACTTAAAAATATTTGAGAATCCGACTATTGTCTTACAATTGAAAACTCTAAAATACTGATTCAATCTTCCTAGTACTACGTAAACTCCCTCTAGATCATCTCCACTCAATAAACTCTCTCCTCTACAAACTCGTCATAATCCTGCCCCCCCACACCTCTCCTCTCTCATCTCAGTCTATCACCCAACCCATGTCTTCGATCTGCTAATGTCTTAGTATTATTGTCTTATTAAATTCAAACCTTCCTACTTGTGTCTTCAGACTTCTCAGAGCGAAACCAATTCTCTGGAAAGCCCTTCCGCCGTCTACAGACTAGATACCCACCCCCAATCCTTCAAAGTTTTCTCTTAAAACTTATTTATTTATCAGGCCAATCCAATAGCTACTGGATTAACTATAACCCTTTATTAACCAAATCTGTGCCCCCACACAACACACACACCACAGACTTTTGACTTTGATATAAGAGACGGTTGAAAGCTGGGTTCAAAATATTTAAATTATTTTTATTCCATCCCCATATAAAATGCTGGACCATTATCAAGATCCTTATACCTCTGTCGTCACCCCCCATCCCCCTCGCCTCATAGACTGTACAACCCTTGCAAGCATTGCTATTGTTTCAATATGGACTGTGTTATCCTGTAATGTCATTATTTATTTGTATGTCCCCAGATCTAGCAACAGAGTCTGGGGTCTAATTAGACCAGTCACAAGCTCTGATCAAATCCCCAGGCACCAGTGGTCATTTCCCCTGTAACTGAGGCTCTTATAGATGCCTCAGTTCAGGGGGAGACCTGTAAAAGAAAAAAAAGTAAAATGTGACCCCTTAACGACAGCTCCGTAAATGTACGGTACACACCATTGTGCGGATGCATGGAGAGGGCTTCACGATGGCGAGCCCTCTCCAGAGCGTCGTAAGTCTTTGCTGCATGTGCTAATTCACATTGTAAGTTAATGAGGAAGAAAATCCCCTGTAATATGGCGTTTATGGTAGGACGTCAGACACCTAGGGTAATAAGTGATATGAACTGATATTAATAACACAGTAATAAAAAAATCATAACAAATTAGGTATGCCACGTCCAAAAATGCCTGAATCTATCAAACATATAAAAATGTTTTTTTCTCTGCGCATAACCCCATAATGAACAATAGCGCCCAAAGTCGAAAAATGGCACTTTTTTGACATTTGTAAAAATTAATAAAAAAGTGAATCAAACGGTCATATCAGTTATAAAAATGGTAGCATTTAAAAACGCATCAAAAGTAAAACAATGACACCACCTGCGCTCTATACGACCAAGGTTATGAAAATCGACCGACCATGGTATTTGGGGACTCACAGTGAAGCGTACAATACCAAGCCCACAAGAAAATGGTGCAAATGAGTTTTTTTTCACACCATTTTCACAGCATTTGGAAATTTGTTTTCCTGCTTCCCAGTACGTGTATGGATAATTCAATACCATCACTATACAATGCAATTTGTTAAGAGAAAACAGCCATTACAAAGCCACTCTTTATGTGAAATAAAAAGTTATAGATTTTTGAGTGGGGAGTGAAAAAATGGAAATGAAAAAACAAAAAAGGGCCAGGTCATTTGGGGTTAAAAAAAAGTCTTTTAGTACCTCATGGGGCACATATAAACTAAAAAACACACCACAAACAAATATTACGGTAATTAAAAATATTCATAAAAAATACAGATGAACTTGAAATTTAAAGTCCACTTTTTAACCCCAATAAAAATAAAAAAAAGTTAACCTTTATTGCCTTTTTAACTAGCTATATGTGTCAGAAAAAAACAAGCGACAAAAATTTAGTCAGCAATGACAAAAACAAAAACATAATTGCCCTAAACCGCGCGTTACGAAATTTGGCTAAAACTAAGGTGTTTAAACGAACCCAAACAAGAAACAAGCAACAAAATATCATTAAAACGATGGCGGGCCCAGAGTTCTAGGAAGCCTGGCAGGATACCATGTCACGGCAAGTGTCACAGAATAACACATGTCCAAGGTAGGCTGACGGATAACAGGCGCCCCAATGGCAGCCGTCCAGAATACATATCTGTCAGGTAGGCTCGACAGGATCACAGGAGTCCAAGCGGTTGGCAGGATACACAGGAGTCAAGGCACTTGGCATGATGTACAGAGTCCAAGGCAGGATTGGACAGGATGTACGGAGTCCCAGGTTGCCGTGGCCAGAAGAAACGCATGGCCAGGAAGGCTGGTAGGATACACAGGAGTCAAGGCAGCTTGGAAAGGTATACAGATTTCCTCAAGCAGGTTCCAGCCAGACCTGAGTCAGGTACCATCAGTGTATCCGCTCTGAGTACCTGTGGCAGATTATATTCATCCCCTAAGTTAACCCCCACAACAGCAAAAACAGCCCTGAGCCTAATTACCAGCAACCAGCTTTCCTAGAGAAGGAAAGCTGTGGTGTGGTTTCTCAGCCTGCCAGCAAGAGGTCATGACAGTTGTTTTCCGTTTTCCAGGACGGCTTTGATTGAATTTCACCACCCCATCTGTTTCCTGCCAGCATAACCCATTGTGATTCCTAGTGAGTTTCTCTGTCGATTTGTACCATTGTTGTCCTCTTGGTTTTGGCCTGGTGCTGGTAATGTCCTCTCTTGTTTTCTGTGTTTTGCATTTGGCGAAGGAAGGAACCAGGAATAGTTGTCCCTAAACACTTGGGTAGGCGATCCAATAAGTCATGGCAGCCCAAAGGGGCTTTAAATATCGGGGTTCACATTTCTGTGGTGCCTGTCCCAACTCCACATCCGTGTATACCCAACACCTTTTTCTATTAAAGGGCATTTACAGAGAACAACTTTACAATATATAGAAATTCATTTGTTGTACAGGTCATTACTATATTTATTTAGGTTAATCTGTTTTACTTAGACATTATAATTGCCATTTTTTTTTTATATTTTGTGACACTCCTTTTGTATATTTCTAACACCAGGATTTCCTTTTTTATCCCTAACTTATAATTCTCTATACATGGTAGTGATGCATTATCTTGATAATCAATGCCTCTTTAGACCCTTGACAAACATCCCCCCCAACTACCCCCCGAACTGACTTACGCTTCAGATGTTATTTGGTTTATGATCTACATCAAGATCCGCTAACAATCACTCCCTAGGGCATGATGTGGCACCTTTTAGCGACTGAGTGCCCAAACTGACCAACCCCAACCCCCTTATTTATCGCGATGTCCAACCAAGATTAAAGCAGTTAACTATGCTCCTGTTCTTCACAACGTTCAATCATATGCCCTCCTGATACCCCAACACGTAGAAAAAGGAGGGAAATTGTGCCATATTATAGCTTCTTTCCAGTGTTCCCTCTGTACACAGAGAATCGTGGGCCACTCAGGAGGTTCTCCAAATAATTTGGCCCTGTCTATCATTTCTGCCTCTTCCTGACGTCCCAATTAACCAGTAATATCTACTTAAATAGAACTGAACGCAGCATCTTAAAGGTGATTGGACACTGCAGGAAGATTCTTTAGTCCTGTCTGGTGTGTCTGGGGTGATGGCCGTGTGCCCACAGAAAGAGCTTGGAGTGCCGCTTCTGGCGAGACGCGTGGCAAAAGGTTCCCACCACTGCCCTAGGGCATAAATCTTGTAGGGATTAAGTACTCATGCATAACTTTGTAGTTATCTACATTTGACTTCCTTTGCCAGTTGATATGATATCCATAATACAGATTCCCCTTTACCAAATTGTTTACTGTATATCAATCACCTTACCGTTATTTTACTCTGTTTCATGGCAAGTACCATAACATTTATATTTTTCTGTAAATGTAGCTGAGAGATTGATTTTTGTGGGACAAACTGCAGTGTTTAATGGCACATTTTCAGCACATCTATATATATAATAGTATTATATATATATATAATATATATATAATATAGTTGTATTAATTGTTATTAACTCTTGTCGGGGACGGAATTACAAAACTAAGAAATATTTTAAATTTTTACATAAAATATTATTAACATATCATTGAAATTATTTTGTTTTTTTATTTTTTTTGTCAACTGAATGAAATGATTTTTAAAAAGACTTTATTTTTACAGCACATATGATGAGGAATACATAATGTAATGTTTATATAATATGGGTCATTATGGCTGTGGAGATCATTTATGTGTGCTTTTGGAAAATTGAGGTCATAAATGTCTAATTTTATAAACAAAACATCATTTAACAAGTTTCTTCTTAAGATGATTTAAGAACACTTTCATAACACAATGGGGCACATTTTCTACCCGGCAGCCAGAGTTTCACTGAAGTGCATTGTCCGACGACAATGCGCTCTTGCCGCGTTCATGAAAGATTGTCGCCCGATTTTCCCGCTCAGATCCGCAGAGTTCACCTTCTTCTTCTTCAGTGCATTTAAGTGCATGGTTACAAACATAATTTGAATATTAATCCGCCCGTTCAGATCCGAATGATGGTGGGTTTGTCAAATGTCCGACGGCCGCCCCCCCCCCCCCCCATTTCTGTGCAGACCTGGCGCGATGCGCCAAAATCCGCCGGTGCAACACAATACCCTTCTATAAGCTGTCCACAGCGGCGCCAATCCACAGAAACTTTCAAATACGACGCAGACCCTTAGTAAATAGTAAATAACTTAGTAAATAAGGCTGTATGAATATATTAGCCCCTGAAAGTCTGGAATCACTTCCTACAGAATCAGACTCTTGAGAAATGGAGGTTGATCTCTCTATCTGCGTTTCAATCTGTGGTTACAGGAGACCTTTTTACATGCTCTGAAGGGGCTCTTGTGAACATGTTATTGGGCATAAACAATATTACAAGGATTTCATGAGTAAAGGTCCTTCTAGTTTAAAATTTGTGGGTGGTTTTGAAAAGTTTTCACATATGTGAAACATTTGGCAAGGTTCACACAACATGGGGGAGATGTATAACCGGTTAAGGACCAGCCTTCCTGTTTTTTCAGTCCAGTTTTTCACTCCCCACCTTCAAAAATATATAACTTTTTTTTATTATACAGCTTGTTTCTGCGATACAAAGTGCACTTCCATAGTGATGGTAATTAAATATTCCATGCCATGTACTCGGAAGCGGGAACAAAAATTCCAAATGCAGTTGAAATGGTGAAAAAAACGCATTGCATCATTTTCTTGTGGACGGATATACATCTTTCACGTGAGCACCCCAACATGACATGTCTACTTTGATTTCTTTCGGTTTGGTACGATAGAAGGATACCCAAATTTCTAATAGGTTTTATAATTTTTTCATACATTTACAAAAATTAAAACCTCCTGTGACAAAAATTATTTTTTTGTTTGACAACTTCTGGCGCTTAATAACTTTTTATACTTTGGTGTACGGAGCTGTGGGTGGTGTCCATTTTTTGAGAACTTTGATAATATTTTCAATGTATATCATTTTTAGACTGTATGACCTTTTGATCACTTTTTAGATTTTTTTAATTTTTCAAAAGGAAAAAAGTGCCATTTTCGCTTTGGGCACTAGTTTCCGCTACGAGGTGAAACGCATTGAAAACCAATATCAATATTTTGTAGATCGGCATTTTTGGACGCGTCGAACCGTATGTGTTTTTACTGTTTTTTGTATATCTATGTCCAGTTCTAGGGAAAGGGGGGTGATTTGAAATTTTAGATTTTTTTTATATAATTTTTTTTTTTACTTTTTTTTATTTGACATTTCAGACTCCTAGGGTACTTTAACCCTGGTTGTGATCGATCCTAGCATATCTTGCCATATCACGTATCATAGTATATGGGATTGTCCTCCTCATTCATTACAATGTGCTATCAGCACATTGTAATGAAGGGGTTAAACAAATAGCCGCGGGTCTTAGGAAGACCCAAGGCTACCATGGAGTGGGATCACCGCTCCCCGATGAGTCACGGGGAACGGCGATCCCCAGTAAAGATGGCGGCGCCCAGCATCTCTATCTTTTGAGGCTGCCGGTCAGCCGATGCTGTTAAAACACCCGCGATCGGGTGTTCCGGTGTTACCTGCAATATGCAGCAAAGACTTACTCGGCTTATGGAGAGGGAGGTCAGCCCGTGGAGCGCTTTTCCTGCAGCGCGACCCGACCGCCGCCGTGAATACACGGCGGCGGTCGCGAATGGTTAATGTGTCGTGTTTAGACCAGTGCGAGTACAACTAAACAGACTTCTGATAACACTAGATTAATCCCTTCTGTCTGATGCTGGATCATTAATCTGATGCGTATAAACTGGAGACTTACACTCCCTAATAGTTGGTCTATTAGATGTGCAAAAAAGATTTTAGAATTTTCTGGACAAACAGGCTATTTTGTCAGGCCAAAGCCCATTCTTTTTACCAAGGAGGGTTTCACTTTTGGAAAAACCTGCTTAAAATTGGTCTAAAACCTCATAAATGTGGCAACATGGCATTTAAAGGGTCAAATTACCCCCAGTAACATGGGGTAGACACCTATTGATGACATCTTTGGCTATTATATACCAATTGCCCCCTGTCCGGCTTGGTATCACCTCTCATAAAAAACAATCAGGTTTCCATCACCATCCTTGTAAACCTGATGATTTTAGAAACATTTTTGTTTCACATTCACATACTACACATACATACACTCACCCGGCCACTTTATTAGGTACACACCATGCTAGTAACGGGTTGGACCCCCTTTTTCCTTCAGCGAACGTTCATTTCTTGTGCATGATTACAACAACGTGATGGAAGACAGTCTCAGAGAATTTTGTGTCCATTTGACATGTATGGCATCACCAGTTGCCGCAGATTTGTGGCTGCACATTTCATGATGCGAATATCCGTTCCACCACTTCCCAAAGATGCTCTAAATTGGATTGAGATCTGGTGACTGCTGGAGGCCATTTGAGTACAGTGAACTCATTGTCCATGTTCAAGAAACAGCTGAGATTATTCCAGCTTATGACATGGGCATTATCTGCTGAAAGTACCATCAGATGTGGGGTACATGTGAGTCATAAAGGGATGGACATGGTCAGCAAAAATACTCAGGTAGGCTGTGGCGTTGCAACGATGCTCAACTGGTACCAAGGGGCCCAAAGAGTGCCAAGAAAATATTCCCCACACCATGACACCACCACCACCAGCCTGAAACGTTGATACAAGGCGGATGGATCCATGCTTTATGTGTTGACGCCAATTTGACCCTACCATCCGAATGTCGCAGCAGAAATCGAGACTCATCAGACCATGCAACGTTTTTCCAATCTTCTACTGTCCATTTCGATGAGCTTGTGCAAATTGAGCCTCAGTTCCTGTTCTTAGCTGAAAGGAGTGGCACCGGTGTGGTCTTCTGCTGCTGTCAAGCCATCTGCCTCCAAAGTTCGACATACTGTGAGTTAAGTGCGTTCAGAGATGCTCTTCTGCCTACCTTGGTTGTAACGGGTGGCGATTTGAGTCACTGTTGCCTTTCTATCAGCTCGAACCAGTCTGCCCATTCTCCTCTGACCTCTGGCATCAACAAGGCATTTCCGCCCACAGAACTGCCGCTCACTGGATGTTTTTTCTTTTTCGGACCATTCTCTGTAAACCCTAGAGATGGTTGTGCGTGAAAATCCCAGTAGATCAGCAGTTTCTGAAATACTCAGACCAGCCCTTCTGGCACCAACAACCATGCCACGTTCAAAGGCACTCAAATCACCTTTCTTCCCCATACTGATGCTCGGTTTGAACTGCAGGAGATTGTCTTGACCATGTCTACCTGCCTAAATGCACTGAGTTGCCGCCATGTGATTGGCTGATTAGAAATTAAGTGTTAACGAGCAGTTGGACAGGTGTACCTAATAAAGTGGCCGGTGAGTGTATATCTTTAAGCTTACAGTTGACTCCACCTATTTGTCAGTTGTTTGAAGATCTAGAAATGAAACTCACATTTGTCTGTTCTGCCAAGAAGAGAATCCGCTTTCAGAATATCTGAATATCTAAAATGCAAGTGTTCAAATGGTCATCCCATGGGACCTCCTCATCAATATCTGCTCTAGCCAGCTGCTTAACACATTGGCAAATGCCACAGTGAAGATCGAAACCTCTATTAGATCAGTGGCAGTGACGAACTGTAATTACATTTCAAGATACATGTTGTTCTTCTATTAACGGTATCTTTGGGCTTATCATCACTCTTCAAGAGCTTAGTAACGCTACATCAAGCTCAGTCACACGTAAACATATTACAATTTATTTTTGTCAAATGGAAACCCAAATTTTTCTTTGATTCTTAGATTCTACTGAATATCTAGTTTTTGATATGGTATACTATACAAGTTTATTAAAGCTAAACCTTAAAATTTTCTTATGTAAGTAACAACTAATTATGATGAACATAGAAATAGGAATGCCATTGTATAACCTCCCTAGCACCTTACAATTATCGGTCATTCTTTACAATCCACACCCGAACTTGCTTCTGCTATTTATTTTGGTATACCACTGCATTGAATAGTAGCGAAGAAATAGAAAACGCGGCCACTCACCATTAAAACTTCTTCTTTATTTCATCATCGGGTAAAAAGTACAGTGGCACAAGCCGGTCAGTCTGTATATATTTCTTCACAGGCAACTCATAATGTGATTCAGTGGTGTATCTGGCCCCCGTGTCTCTGGGTTATTCTAGAAAATGCCTGATGACATAAGATCCTCAGAGGATCACAGAGGATGGTACTCATTGGGTCGTTCTCCCACACTTAGATCTGGACATAAGTAGGCTCCTGGACAGTCTGAGACACTACTTTATAGTATCATAAACATTGATTCATATTGTCCCACAGCAACAAAACAAAAACAGGGAATTTAAGGAGAAATTACTTTTCTATGGGTACCACATGAAAATCCAGTTGCATTGTGGGTATTGTCCTGGTATCATGGCCTCACCAATGCACCTACTGTGACTTTCTTTTGCACCAGAGATGGTGAAATTGAAGTTACTTACTCTTCTTAACCAGATAGAGTTATATCTTTGAATTTTAATTATTTTGGGGTTATGCCTTTATGATAAAATGTTTTGGGTTTTAGATACCACTAGTAAGACAAAATGGGTTTCCCATGAGGCATGCGCCTAAAATATTGCAGAATTTTTGAACCAACCAATGGGTGTTGATAAGTTAGACTAGACAGTGTTAAACTACAAAAGATGTATGCTTCTCAATGAAACACTGATAAATCTAGTGCAGAATAAGATAGTCCAGTGTCTTACCAGTGGTGTAGCAATTTGGGCCCGGCTCTAGTAAAGGCCTACATCTGTCAAGCGGCAGGTGCAGGCCCAAAATGTGTGTCATTGATTCAGCGACGCAGGCAGATCCCTGCACTGTGATTGTGTTCACTGTGTGGTGCGGTGCAGCTGTGATAACATCATCTCGCCACCGCGTCATACAGTGTATGCAGGCAGAGCAGGGGGACGTGCCTGCCAGCTTCAGTGAAGATAATGAGTCGAAGTGCCAGACCAAGGAGGCAAGGTAAGTAATAGGTTTATGTTTTTTAATGGCTCCTACTCCTGGACAGTAAATTCAGTGTATTATTAGGGAGGAAGGAAACTCCTGGACAGTATATTAGTATGGGGGGAAAACTCCAAGACAGTATATTATCGGGGGGACTCCTGGACAGTATATCATTAGGAAGTGGGCAGAAACTCCTGTACAATATATTATAAGGGGGCTGTGTATCATTAGGAGGGGGCACGCCTGGACAGTATATCATTTGGAGGGGGAAACCCTTGCATATTTTATCCTTGGGGGGGGGGGGTCCTGGAGAGTATATCCTTAGGGGGGGGTTTCCTGGTACAGTATATATTGGTGGGGACTCCTGGACAGTTTATCATAAGTGGGGTGGGGTCTCCTGGACAGTATATTCAGTATATTATTAGGGGGGATGGAATCTCATGGACAGTAAACTAATAGTGGGGGAACTCCTGGCCAGTATATTATTGGGGGAGTGAGCTCCAGTATATCATTAGATGGGGAGGGGGAAACTCCTGGACATCATTTTATTAGAAGGGGGGGGGGCAAAAAATCCTGAACAATATATCATTAGGAGGAGGGGGAGTAGGAACTCCTGGAAAGTACATTATTGGGAGAGGGGGACTGCTGGACATTATTATTAGGGTGGAGAGGAATGGGACAGTATATTATAAGGGGACTAATGTGCTCCTGGACAGTATATTTTAAGGTAGGGAATGGGGCTCCTAGACAGTTTATTATAGCAGGGGGCTCCTGGACTTTATAATAATAGAAGTGTCAGGACTTGAACCAACGGACTCCACTGTCCCAGCTCTCTGGACAGTTCCAGTGCTGATCCTTGGCCTAGTTCTTGATCTTCCAGTTCCTAGTTCCTGTTTCCCTGGTTTTGCTCCACCCCTTACTTAATTGAACTTTCTATTTAAACCCAGTCTTGCTTATACTTCCTTGCAAAATTATTATGCTTCCAGCCTGTAATCTAGCTTGTCACCTATTGTAATGCTATTGACTTCTACTGTGCAACCACCACCAGCTTCCTCCTGACTACGATACCTGCCTGCCTCCCAAAACTGATGCTGATCTTCTGTGCTGCGACCTCTGGCTTCCTCCTGACTACACTACCTGCCTGTTCCTCTGCTAAGCCTCTCCTGTGTGCTGACGTCTGGCTTCACCAACTACGATTCCTCCTGCTGCAATTACCCAAGTAAGTTGGCAACACTTAGACTCCAAAACCAGAACTAGCTTGTTACAAGAAGACTGCTGGACAAATGGAGGCTGCTGGATATTTTATTTATGGCTGGGGGCTGCTGAACAGTGTATATGTCAGCTAAATTTACTCAATTAACTATTAAGAGGGGCAGTTTTGCTACATATTAATTACTGGAGCTCTGCTGACTTCACATGGATTGCTGAAGGGCTGCTGCTCTGCTATTTTAATTAATAATGGGGTGCAAGGTTACATATTATTTAATGGGGTGCTGCTTTTCTAAATCTAAGTGAATTTGAATAAACATAAATTAATAAGAGGATGCCGTTGCTGTATAACATTTACTGGGTGCATATAAATTAGGAGATGGTTTTTATCCATATGACATTATATTGTGGTGTTTTCAGGGGCAAAGTTTTGAGCTGACGACATCTGGTGGTGAGTAGCAGTAAGTCCTACATGGTAGAAGATTTCAAAGTTATGTAAGTGATGGTATTGCCATCTGCGAGGAGCCACCAACATGAAAACCAGTACAGATCAGAGGTGGAAGCAGAGCCAAGGAATACCTGGGCAAGTTCCTGCCTGTCCCTGACCACGAATTTGCCTTACAATTCTGTACTCAACCTTGGCCGCCACCGCTGAGCAGGAACTGGTTAATAATTGTGGGTTAATGTGTGCAGAGTACACCGCGGCCCACTGGGGTCTTGTTACGCCAGTGTTTCTTACTTACAAACCTTTTTTATAACACTGGCGTTTCTTATGTATAACTTGATCCTCATTTTACATAGAAGTAATTGCTCTTCTTTAATCAAACCTCTTTTCTCAATATCAATTTTGGATGATTGATTGATGATTATTAGTATGGTGGATGGGTTGATGGAGATGCTACAACCAGACTCATCCCATTCACAGACTTGAGGCTGTTTCTTGCAGGACAAAACTAGATCTGTTTAATAAATCCTGGGCAATATTATCTAAGAATATTTGGAAAAATATAAATACCATATATTCCGGCGTATAAGACGACTTTTGAAGACAGAAAAATCTTCTGTCTTTTCTGGGGTCGTCTTATAAGCCGGTAATCCCGACCGCCCGCCGTGTATTCACGGCTGCTCCCCCGATGTCCGCGCGCTCATCTTCAGTGTTCCGCGCCGTCTTCTTTCTCTGCTGGGCGCCGCCATTGATCTTCCTCCGGCAGGCGCCTAGTATGACGCGCCGCTGTTGACGTCATACTAGGCGCCGCCCCGGGGGAAAAACATGGCGGCGCCCGGCAGAAGAAAGAAGACGGCGCGGAAGACTGAAGACGAGCCGCGCAGACATCGGGCCACGAGGAGTGAGTAGTATCGCCCAGCGCCGCTATCTTTTGAGGCTGCCGGCAGCCATCGCTGTGAAAACACCCGCGATCGTGCTTAGCAATATGCAGCAAGAAGACTTACCGGCTATGGAGAGGGCTCAGCCCGTGAGCCCTTCCATGCAGCGCGACCGACCGCCCGCTTTTCATTTGCTATTAATCCTTTGTACTTGTTTTTATATGTATCCTAACATTGTATTGAATATACGTCTCCCTAATCCGGTAACCGTTTGAACAGGATGTGATTCCTGAGTACTGGAGACATGTATTTATACTGAACAACACAATGTAAGATTTATGTTTTTCGCCTGAAGAAGGTTCTAGTACAGAACCGAAATGCGTTGCGATTTTTATTCATTTTTATTAAATAAAGCACGAGATTAATTTTAAGATCGTAACTTCGAGATATCCTTTTTTGGGCGCTATAACCAACAAGCTTGGAATACCAGCAGTAATTTCCTTCATCTTGGATACCGTCCACCAGTGACCCTGGAACACGGAAGACGGGACCTGCTTGTGGAAGAGCTGCCAGGATTCTCGAAAGATTGATTATACATGCTTCTTGACCAATTATATCAGGTGAGAGTCCAACTATAAATAAAGAATTCATCCTAAGTTTTACATAGTTTAACCAGTTCGCGACCGCCCGCCGTGTATTCACGGCGGCGGTCGGGTCGCGCTGCATGGAGAGGGCTCACGGGCTGAGCCCTCTCCATAGCCGGTAAGTCTTTGCTGCATATTGCTAGCACCGATCGCGGGTGTTTTCACAGCGATGGCTGCCTGTTTGCAGGGGCAAAGTTTTGAGCTGACGACATCTGGTGGTGAGTAGCAGTAAGTCCTACATGGGAGAAGATTTCAAAGTATGTAAGTGATGGTATTGCCATCTGCGAGGTAGCCCCAACATGAAACCAGTACAGAATAGAGGTGGAAGCAGAGCCAAGGATACCTGGGCAGTTCCTGCCTCATGACCACGATTTGCCTTACACATTCTGTCTCAACCTTGGCCGCACGCTGAGCAGGAAATGCGTTAATAATTGTGGGTTAATGTGTGCCAGAGTACACCGCGGGCACCACTGGGGTCTTGACGCCAGTGTTCTTACTTACAACCTTTTATACACCACTGGCGTTTCTTATGTTACTTGATCCTCATTTAATAGAACGTAATGCTTGCTCTTTAATCAACCTCTTTCTCAAATCAATTGGGATGATGATGATGATTATTAGTATGGTGGATGGGTTGATGGAGATGCTACAACCAGACTCATCCCATTCACGAGACTTGAGGCTGTTTCTTGCAGGACAAACTAGATCTTGTATAAATCCTGGGCATATTATCTAAGAATATTTGGAAAAAATAAATACATATATTCCGGCGTGTAAGACGACTTTTGAAGCACGAAAATCTTCTGTCTTTTCTGGGGTCGCTAGTATAAGCCGGTCATCCCGACCGCCGCCGTGTATTCACGGCGGAGGTCGGGTCGCCGTGCATGGAGAGGGCTCACGGGCTGAGCCCTCTCCATAGCCGGTAATTTTTGCTGCTGCATATTGCCTGCACCGATCGCGGGGTGTTTTCACAGCATGGCTGCCGGCAGCCTCAAAAGATAGCGGCGCATGGGCGCATACTACCCTCCGGTGGCCCCGATGTCTGGGGTCGTCTTCAGTCCTCTTTCCGCGCCGTCTTCTTTCTTCTGCTGGGCCGCGCCATGTTTTTCCCCCGGGGGCGAGCCTAGTATGAATGTTCAAAGCGGACCGCGTTCATACTAGGCGCCTGCCGGGGAAGAGAACTGGCGGCGATAGTAAAGACAAAAGAAGAAGATCGCAAATGGCGGCGCCCCAAGCAGCAAGAAAGAGAGAAGAAAGAGAGGAGAAAGAGAAAGAAGAAAGAGAAAGAGAAAGAGAAGAAAAGAAATAAGAGAAGAAAAAGAAAGACGGCGCGGAACAATGAAGATGAAGCCGAGCGGACATCGGAGGGAGAGCGCAGCACCTCGGGGGCCAACCGGAGGGTGTAGGTATTACGTTTTTTTTTTTTTTTGTTAATGCTGGGCTGGCTGTGCTGTATACTACTGGGGGCAGTGCTGTTACTACTGGGGCTGTGCTTATACTACTGGGGGCTGTGCTGTATACTATGGCGTTAGGTATGGTTTTTAATGTTAATGTTTTGTTGTTGTAGCCTTATGTCATGATGAGCGACAGTTTTCCTGCTATATACCTGTTCAGTTCATAAGTAATTAAATTAAAAAAAGGACCATGTTAAATTCAAATCTGTTTTTTTTTTATTTTTACCGGTGTTTTGTATGCATTGGAAAAGGGGTAGTCTTATACGGCGAATATATCTTAAACTCTATATTTTAAACAGGAAAGTAGGGGGGTCGTCTTATACACCAGGTCGTCTTATACGCCGGAATATACGGTAGTCGTATTTTCCTTATTATATAAAGCTAGATATGTTTTTTTGACAGTAACCTCTATGAAGCAGCTTCTCACGAAAAAAAACCTCTGTATTTCAAGAGCAGCGGTAGTCCTGGAAACATTTCTGCAGTAAATCACTGCAGTCGATGGCAGTTTCAAAGATTCACTTCTAATAAGTTCTCATTAAAATCATGAAATAGTCAGTTAGCAGCATTACTGCTAATAGACTGAATAGCAGCCATCTATTTTCCATGAGAAAAAAAATGTTTGTTTGTATTGTAAATAAGCTGTACAATAATGAGAGCAAGCACTGTGAAAAGAATTAAACTGCATCAACAAGACAAGAGATGTAACCAGATCATGATAAGACTGGATATTGGAACACTCAACCATCTTCTCTTTGATTCACTAGTAGGTGCCACATCTCAAGAGCTTATTGTTACTGAGTTCTTGAAATTTTCGGGAAATCTATTATGAAAATGCTAACCATATCCACCCAAGCTGTGCTTTGCTGTATCCTGTAAATAAGATTTCTATATAGAACATATTTACATTTACATTTAAATAGATATGTATGTCCTATCAAAATAAGGTATAAATGTCTGATGTTAGGGGTACCTACTGTTGGTCCCCTGCAATCAGACCACAAGTCACCCAGATCTGTCAATACTATTAAAGAGGTGGCCGCTTTACTTATGTTTTTTTTTTATTGTGTGGACGGCGGGACGAGTGGTGAGAAAGATCTTCAGCCCATAGATCTGTTTCTGCTCTCAATATACATGTACACAAAAACCATTTCAGACCTCTGAAGGTCCTGAAACCGCAGACTGAAAGCAGGTAGAAAGGACCCATCCTCTTGATTCTAGTACCATATGTAGGAAGGGATTTCCAGACTAGTAGAACTAGTAGTAATATTCATACAGTAATTTACCAATCTACTACTATTAATAGTTCTGCTTGGCTTTCTTGATATGTAAAGTGAAGCCTCCTGTCTTTTACCTTATCTGCCAAACATTCATATGCTTAAATCTTCAAGGGCCAGGCCGTGGGAACAGGAGCGTGGAGAGGTGAGTTCAGTTCGAGGACCCGGGCACCGCCACGGAGAGGGTGCACAGGTGCGATCCATGTCACGGATCGTGGGGGCACTGGTGACAATTGTTTAAACAACACTAAACAAAACAACAAGTTGTTTTATGGAGTTTGAGGGCTTCAGTTTCTATAACGGGTTAATTCACAGGTTTTACTATTATTTAGGTCTCTCAAAGTCACTTGAAAGCTGTAGAGATCCCACAAAACGTGAGTCTTGGCGATTCTCATAAAAAAAATGCACCTCAAGTTCTAAGTATCCTAACATTTTACAAAAATGAGAGAAAGCATAAAAAAACCATGCCAACATAAAGCAGATATTGGGAAAATGTTACTTATGAAGCTATATTGGTGGTCTGACTATCTGCCTGGAAAGCAGAACATTTTTAAACTTTGAAAATAGAACATTTTTCGGAATTTTCACCACATTTCCATATTTCTACAAATAAAAACGCCAGATTTGAAAAAATGGTCCGTGTCAGGAAAGTGCTAAATGGCCAAGTCATTAAAGGCTTAAAGTCGGGGGCCCTAGGGGGGTCTGGAATTATGATTAAAATAAAATTAAAAATTTAAATATATAAAAATTCACATCACCCCTCTTTTCCTACAACAAATATAAAGATCAATAAACAAATAAAATTGTAATTGTAAATTGTTTTTTTTAATGTCAGCCATTCCCACAAAAAATGACACCTTACACAGATCCATACACCATAGTTATTGGTGTCAAAATATGGCAAAACTAAAAAGAATGTACAAAAGGTTTAAGTTTTTTTTAGTATTAAAGCGTAATAAAACCTACCTTATATACTCGAGTATAAGCCTAGTTTTTTAGCACAAAAAATGTGCTGAAAACCCAAACTCGGCTTATACTCGAGTAAAAAAACATATAGGTTTTACCAGGTTTTTGTGGTAAAATTAGGGGCCTCGGCTTGTACTTGAGTGGGCTTATACTCGAGTATATACGGTATATAAATTTGGCATCTCTGTGATTGTACTGATCCGAAGAATAAAGATGAGATATCACTTGTGTATAAGCCGAGGTGGGGTTTTCCAGCACATTTTTTGTACTTATACACAAGTATATATGGTAGCGAGAGGAGTAAAAATGGAAACGCAAAAAGTGAAAAATTGTGCAATAAGGAAGCGTTTTGATAAAGTACAATGGGAGAGATTTAGCACTACCATTCTTCTACATGTTAGAACAAAAAAAATCAGTTTTTTGTGCAGAGACTCTTTTGCACACTTCCTTGCGACTTCCACCTCTGCACCACAATTTTTTGATGCACCTTTTTTTCAATGGATTTATTGTATTTATCTAATAAATCCAGCCGTTTAGATGAAAGTTAAATGTATTCACCAACTGGGAACTTTTAAAAAGTTGCAAATGCTAGACAGCACTGACCTGTCTAACTTTAAAACCTTAAAAATTTCAGGTTAAAAAAATTTCAAAAAGTTCATTTTAGACAACAGTACAAAAAAATCTAATCTAAAATGCTTTATTTAGAAACATCAAAAGTTGTGCAAATTTTGACAAAAGGACAAAACTGCTGATTTTAATTCTTTTTTTTTTCTGGAAAAACATTTTTATTTTTAAACAAAACAAGCTGCCGGTGAACTGTCTTGCGGCTGTAATATTTAGACAATGATAACCAAAAGCATTAAAATAAGTCTGTTGATGCTACAGCCATATCATGGTGTCTTTGCACATCATGTATAGTTAATTTTCTATGATATGATAGGTTTATTCTGATTTCGAAGACACCAGATGCCTTTAATTCATGTATTTATTTGCGCATAATGGACCTAAATATAGGCTTTCTTTATCCTATAAACTGGCAGAATGATCGGTCTCTCTGGAAACAAGAAGCACTACCAATAATGTGTTCTATTCCCATCATGGAGCTATTAAATAAGCTTCTTGGATAAGCTAATAAAGACACCGATTGAAATAAGTTATGACAATTATTGGCAAGAGGCAGCACAGGCTAGTTAGAATTTTGGATGGGAATGGGCTTGGGACATTTGCAGGCTTGGACAACACATGACAGTTTGTGAAGAGAACAATGAATATCATTGTGATGCTGCCAAATCAATTTCCTAGTTCATAATAACTAAAAGAAAGATTGGGGGAGATGATCCATTGAAGTTTGTCGTTATGCAACATTTCCCACTGTCCTTATGGCGCTTTTTTCACAGAGGCCCAATATTTCTAAATTTCACTGGATCAGTAGCTTGCCATGATGGTTATCAATGAGATCTTTGTTCCAAGAAGCAATGTATAAGCAGACTATTTGTTTTTGCGAATTAAACCATCTAATTTGTCTATATGCAGTCATACAGAAATAATAATAGCAAATTGTTCATTATTTGTTAGAATAAATTGTTTTAAACTCGGTTAAATAAGACTGAATTAATAAATAGCAACGGGGTTAAAAAGACTGAAGTCACTTTACATGAATCAATCCCCAGAACTGGAAGTTTCAACATCAATTGCTTCATGTACAGAACATGGTCATCCATAAGTTGAATGTCTTCTTTTTTACTTAACAAGCACCTTACATTTTACTGCACCTGATCCTGGTCTTTAACCTATGCACCTATGCCATTGTAAAAGCAATTCAGGTGTCAGTTGGAGGTCAGTGCATGCATGGTGCCTGGTTACCTCTGAAAAAGGTACAAAACTGGATGTAAACTCTTGTTCTTCAGTCTAGGCTAAAGAACTCAGTGAGAATGCAATATATACGTCAAGGCTTTTCTATATGGGCAGCATGAACAAGAGCAAAATCATCTATGTATATGGGAAATGCAGCAATCCTCCATATGGTGATACAGGAGCTTGGAGGGTGGTGTTTTCAGGTGGGGGGGGGAGTGTTCTGGAGAGAGAGCGGGTTATTGCACCATTCCACTGACTGCTAGGGAAGTGTGGCAGAAGAAGTCAAGAGTCAATACAAGGAGAGTGACGAATCGAGGAAGGTGGTTTTACGTGGGCGTATTAGAGACTGTGTGTGGGTACTCAAAAAGTAGCATTTTAGAAAGGCGAGTGCTGAGGTGCAGAGGGCTTTAAATTTCCTGGAGAAGCCATCAGTGACCACTGTGGAAGCTTGGGGTAAAGCCAAGAAGAAGTTTCGTATCTTGGTGGAAAGGATAGAGGACTTCATTTGGTCGAAATGTGAGTAAGAATTACAAAAATTTGGGGGCATGTCAGGTAAATTGTTGGCAAATTGGGTAAAGAGACGCCGTCCTTTGAGTAATTTTTTGAGGATGAGGTGACCCGACGGCACAATGGCAGTATCTCCAAAGGCATTGTACCTGGAATTGCCATGGCTATCGTCCAGTTGACCAGTTGCAAACACTCAATGTGGCAGTAACAACAGAGGAAATACAATGGACCATAAAGGCATGCCCTAATGGCAAGGCACCCGAAACGGATGGATATACAGGGGGTCCTGTATCAGCTCGCAAAAGTTAATGACAGTGAAAGATTAAAGAGAGCCCGTCATGCAAAATAACCCCCCTAAACTAAATATATTTTCATAAACTGCCATTAGAGAGCATTGCTTCTATCCCTTCATTGTCCCTCTACATGCCTGTAAATCTAAGCAATGAGGTCCTAAAGCTGTATGCAAATGACCTGTGAAATGTCCAATGAAGCATTAGCATATTCAAGCTGTCCACCTTATTCATGAGTGGGAGGTACAGCCACACCCCCAGTGCATGACTGACAGCCTGTATAATGGTGTGAGGCTGTATAATGATGAGCTTCCTGGTGCTGGTGGCCACACCCCCTGCAGCCTGTGGGTGTGCATGTGTGTGTGTTTAGGAGAGATACAGCAGCTCCAGGCAGCCATGTTACAGCAGAACATGTCAGATTCATGTGTAGCTGATGTCTGTGTCTCTCACCTGCATATTAGGAGGATGCAGCATGTCAGCAGATGCAGCACACACACTAGCAATGCTTTACTATACATTACACACAGACATGAGTAGGGGGAGGAGAGGGGAGGGGTAACAGGGGTGACATCACTGCCTCTGACCATGTGACCAGCCTCATTTACATGATAAAAAATAGATGATTTTACAATGAATAATCTATGAAATAACTAGATAAAGGCTGGGAGGGATCCTTGTGAGCTGCTCCAACAGGTAGTAGTGACAGGACAAGTGACACAGACCTGATGACAGGTGTCCTTTAAGTTGTTGTCTAGGAGTCATACTGTACACCAGTTTTTTTGTGTATTCAGGTGCTCTGGATAGGGACCCAATCCCATAGGCAAATAAAAATGCGGAATCCAGTAACACTGATCTTGATTATGAAATAGATGTGAAAACTGGAGAAAATTGGCATAGTTTGATTCTGTTTAAGTACCAGTTACGCATGTCTTCTACTTAAACAGAACCAAACTATGCCAATTTTCTCCAGTTTTCACATCTATACATGGGCTTGTTTGTTTCACCTGTATATTTATGTGTAGCACATGTAATATATGTGATCCCTCATTCCCACTATCTCAGATTTTTTTGACATTCAGAATTTCCAAACTCATCTATTGTATTCCATTATATTGCAGAGTCTCATGAAGGCCAGAGTTTGACTGAAACATCACTATATTTGTTTGCTGAATAAAGATATCATTCACTTTAAATCAAAATCAGTGTGACTGGATTCCACATTTTTAGTGAAAGATTAAGAACCTACCAGATGTGAGATATTAGAATCTGGCATGCTTATTTCGGCACGTAGCTGATTGGCTTGGAGGCTAATGTAACCTCTTACACTGAAATCCGCTTTTTGGCCTCCAAGCTTCTTTGGAATCACCTGGGATTTTCGCAAGGGAGTCAGTAGGCTCTTCGTGGAATGGAGGGAAAAAGGGATTCTGACTGTTAGAGAGCTGCTGCACTTGCTGGTGGCTATTTAGAAAAGATTTAGTTTTGAAGTTTGGGCTTAGGGTTACTAAGGGTCACACGCTGCTCTTTAGTGGGACTGTACACTTTTTTCTAAAATGGCTTGCACAGGTATTTAAGAAGTGTCTGCGCTGCATTTGAGACACAAATTAGGAGACGTGCTATCGGATGGTCCGACTGATTCGGACCGAGCACCATATTTAACTTTCAAATTGTGTCGCACGCCCTGTGTCAAAGGTGCACCACAAAAAGATGATGAACTTTGTCGGACCAGTACGGGGAAGCGACAGATTCATGATTTCTGGTCTTAGTGAATTGCCACATGCACCATTATAGATGGACAATGCACTTTTAATGAACTCCAGTGACTTTGTAAGTAAATGTGCCCCAATGTTCTTAGTATGGCGGGACACGCAATTCAGCATCTTACACAGAGAAATCTATGCTTTTTATCTGCCACCATCGCCGAGTTTCGCAGGCTGCTTGACCACATGCCAGGCACCAGTGACTGATCTTTACCATGGTCTTTGAACTGCCAATGTACACAGACCTTTTGGGAAGAGGGGCACAAAATGGCTTTGGAAATCTGGGGATAGAGTGTTCCAAGGGACCCAGTCATATATCTATTTTATTATTGTCAAACACAGGAGGAAGAGACACATTTGAATAGGGCGGATCTACCGAGACTATTTCATACATTCAGTATAGTGGCAAAGAGGTGTCTGTTTCAGGGTGGTTTGTGCAACTATGTCATGATGTATGTTTTGAAGACCTATAAGCCTGAAACTTGTTGTTTTGTATATGAAAACAGTAAAAATATATACAGTGTGTGTATGTATGTATATATATTTAGATCTCATATAAGCTGACCCGAGGTACCTAATTTTAACACAAAAAAACTGGGGTAGGAAATGCATTGGTCACAGCCCCTGTAGTATGTAGCCTGCCAGCCCCTGTTGTATATAGCCTGCCAGCCCCTACAGTATATAGCCTGCCAGCCCCTACAGTATATAGCCTGCCAGACCCCTTGTAGTGTATAGCCTGCCAGACCCCTGTAGTAAAAAAAGAAAAACACTGTACTCACCTAACTAAAACAACCCCCCCCCCATAGGTCCTCCTCTTGCTTCTGATGTTCCAGTGCCTCTTCGGGTCCTTCAGGTCCTCCGCTTGCCGACGTCATTGTTTGTGAGCTGTCGGCATCCCAAGTAAACCCAAAGAGAAGTGGAATGACCAGAAGATGCACCGGAGCATCGGAAACAAGAAGAGGACCTAGGGGGAATGTCGGTAAGGTGGGTACAGAGGTACAGTACAGTTTTTTAAAGACTCGAGTATAAACCAAGTTAGGGTTTTTCAGAACAAATTTTGTGCTCAAAAACTTGGTTTATGTTTATATGGTGAATATGGTTTATATGGTGAATATGTGTAATATGTATATATATATATATGTATGTATGTATGTGTGTGCATCATATATATATATATATATATTCAGAATGGTGGCTTAGTGGTTAGCACTACAGCCTTGCTGGGTGGGTTTCTTCCAGGTCCTCCGGTTTTCTCCCACGCACTAGTACACTAGTACATCAGTGCATCAAATCAGTACAATCAAACTTGATCAATAATAAGGGAAGATTGGTTAATAATATAGGAAAATTTACTTCCTGACTTCAAATATAAATCCCTGGATCAGTGTCCCAATAAAAATGATTTAGCTCCAGCGAAAGACATGTAGGTTCTTGAATAAGTACAACGCATCAGCCATCGCTACAACCCATAAGCTTTACAATTTACTGACAAAAAAGGATACTTATCGGAGCAGCTGCACACCCAAAGAGTGTTCCAATAAAGGGGGATATGTATCAGGATCTCTACGCCACATTAGTGGGCCGTGAAAGGGGGGGGCAGCCGGCTAGTAGTGGGCTGACGCAGTGCGTTACTTTCCCCATGCACTCGCGGCAGCTAGAGACTTTTTTCACATGTGAAACTCTGTGCAGAACCCCGCCGGATACATCAAGAGGCTGTGTGCGAGTTTTTTTGGGTTTTTTATGCAGGGCAGGGGGCTGCTGGCTATATACGGGGTGGGGGGGGAAGGCACTGGCTATATACAGGGGGTGCAGGCACTGGCTATATACTGGGGGGTGCAGGCACTGACTATATATTAGGGGGCTTCTGGCTATATACTGGGGACAGGCACCGGCTATATACAAGGGGACTACTGGCTTTATACTAGGGGGCAGGGGTTGGCTATATACTGTGGGGCTGCTGGCTATATACTGGGAGACTGTGACCAATGGATTTCCCATCCTCAGCTTATACCCGACTCAATAGGTTTTCCCAATTTTTGGTGTTAAAATAAGGGGTCTGGGCTTATACTTGGGCGACTTGTACAAGTACATATACATAAAATTATATATATGAACATATATATATATAGAGCACTTAATGCATGGCAGTGGTAGGGCATTTTGACGCGATTATGGCATATAATAACTAGAATGGAGGTTACATTATGACTTAATTGGGACAGGTGAGAACAGGTAAAGCAATATGTACTTCTAATATTCTAGAAGTAATGGTGTTTTCTAAATACTTATAATGCGATACTTACTTTGACTCGCTCCTTAGGAGGTGCTGCGATGACATGTTGTACGGCTGGCAATCTGGGGGAGTTATTAACACAGAGTGTGTGGCGCATTTGTACAGAACAGCAGTATTAGGCAGGCAAGAGGAAAGTCGGGCTATGTGTTAGAAATAGGACTCTAACAAGAAGGAGGAAAACATGTATGAAGAAGAATTTGAATAATTAATAGAATAAAAGCTCTAGATGTGGTATAATAAAATCTTATGTAAGTGGAAGTGTATTTTTATACAATCAGATACAAGGAAATAAATAAATACATACTTAGTAGACCATATGGCTGAGCAGAATTATAATAAAGGGAAAATGCATTCATAGATGACAGTAATTAAAACATTAATTAGTCATAATTATGATATGACAATAATAATAATACTGAAAAGATTATGGCTACTAATAATATGGAATACTGGACACAGGGCCGGCGCCAGCACTGGGCATACCCAAGCAAGTGGCGGGGCCCAGAGTTGTTGGGGGGGCCCACATAAGGCTTTACATTAGGAATCCAAGGGGAATGAGGGAAACTTGTATAAAATAACCATGATGGGGCTGTATACAAAAATAAACATGATTGGGCTGTAAGGCATGCTAAACAAGGCAATACTTTAGGGAACAGATGACTGTTTTAGTTTCTGAATTTTTAACGCCGCTATGTGAGTTCACTGCAAAGAGGCCCACTGACACTGTCGCCCAGGGGCCTACTGAGACATGGAGCCGGCCCTGACTGGACATAAGCATAATCTAATGGTAATTCAATTTTAAAAGACACTTTACAAACATTCATTTAGACCAAATGGAACTAAACAACTCAGTTTTCAGATCCATAACATTTTACGTTTCTGGAGTATTTTATAGCGATGTGGTGTAGATGGGCTAATATGATCAACAGTGGTGACAGAAAAATCTCTGTTGTTTCAATCGTGATTTGTGGCTGCATGTCTATGAAGAGGGAAGCCCTTGTCAATGTTTTTTCTATGTGTATTAAGCCTTTCTCTAAGGGGACAGATGGTACGACCTATATATTGCAGTCTACACGTCCATTCAATCAGATATATCACATAGTTAGAACTGTAGTTCATGAAAGTCTTGATGTTGAAGACCTCCTAAGTGACATTTAACCAAAAGGAGGTGTTTCTCGGTCTGACTCACAGCCCTTACAAGTATGCCCGTATGGTCGAGGAGAGCTCTTAATACTTAGGCGGCTAGGTGCTAATATATTCAACATTCTAGACCTTCTGAAAGTGAGTTTTAGTCTGTCCAGAATGACCACTTCAACAAAGGGATTGTGGAGAAGCCCATCCCAATGTTTGTGCAATATTTTTCTAATGGTTGTGCTACCTCTAGTGGAAATTAAACTAAAATTGTGTTCCATATTGGCAGGATCGGTGGTGGTGAACCCACTAAACCGCCACAAGCAATGAAGTGACCCAACACCTGGGAGTGGAGTCTAAGCAACACCCGGTATTCACCAGAGCCCGCCGCAAAGTGGGTTGGATTTGCTGCGGCGGGATACCTCCAGGTCACTCCGCAGGTGAAGTACAGGGATGGCAAACAAAGTCGGAGTTGAAGTCAGACATCGGCAGCAGAGGATCAAAGTTGGGAACATAGCAGACGGTCAAGGCGGAGGATCAAGGTCAGAAAATTAAGAAAAGGTCACAACTGATAAATCACTGAAGTCTCAAAAACAATGCTTTCTCTAAGGCAACTGGGCACATAGATCAGGCAGGAGTCATAGGAAGAGGCAGGCTATATAGCAGGGCAGCAGCCGACCAGCGCCAATTAGCGGACCGCTGACAATTCAAAGAGCTGACGCGTGCACGCCCTAGGGGGTGGAAACACATGTGCCGGACATGTGTCACAGGAGCACAAATGACACATATTAGATGTAGAAAGGTCGGCAGTGGGTTTATTGGGGGGATCCAGACAATTGGCCTGATTTATTGTCCTGCGCTCGTATAGGCACTATTCACAAGAGACTTAAGGTAACCTTTGGCTATAAACCTATTAGTGAGGATATCACTTTGTTCAATGTAGTCAGACATCTATACAGTTTCAACTCACCCTTTTGTATTGACCAACGAGTATGGTTAGGAGCCACTTTTTAAAATGCTACTTGTGAAAGTACGCAGGTGAAATCTAGGTAGCTATTACTGTCTACCTTTTTAAAGTGTGTTCTTGTCTTAATAGCACATTCTTTGGAATGAAACACTACTACATCTGGAAACTCCATATTATTAGTCGCCATATTGCTGGTGAATCGTAAACCCCCATGAATTGGTATTCAGATCTTTAACAAATTTAGTCGCCTCTTCCACAGTGCCATCCCAGATGATTAAAAAAAATCAATCAATGTAAAAGATGCATTTCTTGAATATGTCATGTTTGTAAATACACTTTTCTTCAAACAAACCTACATATAAATTAACGAAGCTTGGACCAAATTTGCTCCTCATCGCTGTACCTCTTTGCTGCAAGGAGATATGGTATAGGAAGGAAAAATAATTATGTTCTAATATGAATGGAATAGATTTAAGTAAACATTCTCTTTGTGGTGATGACATGTTTCCGTTCCTATTACAGAAAAGAAGAAATTGCATCTGCAACATCCCACACCACTGCCTAGCCATTTCTTGGTGGCCTGGAGGTAGCCGGGGCCCACTGTGGTCATGGTGCTTGATATGGGGACCAGAGGAGGCAGGTCTCCAGCAGGTGGTGTGTACAAGAAATATGGAGGTAAACCCCTGAGGTGTCTGTAGGATGAATCCCTAGGTGATGGACGGGGAAGCCTGTGGTGGTAAGCAGCCATAGCCAGGGATCAGTTGTGCAAATCAACTGACAGTTCTTTATTGAAAAGCAGGCAACGGCCAGAAATGGGTAACAGCAGAATCTTTATGCTGGAAAGGTCATGAGTTGGTCCACATGAACGGTACACGCAGTCTGATAGTAGATGCAAGCTGGGCTGGTTCAGATGGAACTGAGTCCAAGTGGTGGAAGCTGCAGTTCTGGGCTTAAGTCTCCAGACTAGCCCTGTGTGCCAGGCAGTAGGCCTGATGCACTAGAAGTTCCTGGGATTAGTGGCTGTACCAGCACTGAAGGGGCGCTGCTCACTCTGGATCCTGACTGAGACCTTAGACCATGAGGTCTGACTGTGTGTTCTCACCCAGCAGGGGTTTTTATACATCCCCGGGTCAGATGGTAGCACCTCTCCAATCACCCTCCAGCTTGCATAACAGACACATCATTGGATAATAACATACACCAGATAACTGTTTTCTTGCCAGACAGTATCTACAGCTGCAATTACACTATATTCAGATTCTAGAACCTTCTTAGAGAGGTGATCAATCTCCCTTACAGCTCCTGACCTGAGGAGGGCGCTATTCTCAACTACCAGCCTGCCTATGCATTGGCAGGGGTGTTCCACATCTATGCCCTTATCATGAGGTATATTCATGTGACGTAATAAGCACATAGATGTTTATCCTTGGAGCACATTTCTAATCAGATCTGATGAATCTAGAATTAAGAAGGGTAGATTTTTAAGGCATGGTTGGAGGAAGAAATCTACATAGTTTATTTATTATTAATGCATAAATAGAATTTAGGTCAGGTTTTCACAGCATTGGTTGCTAATGATGTTTTGCTGGTAGTCAGTAAGATGGACTTTTTTGGATGTATTTCTGCAGCCTCAGTCTTCTAAAAGTCTCATTAAATGTTAAAGCATAAACTTGTGACAGGGATGTTTTCATATGACTTGCAAATAAGATCTCCCAGAAGTGATGGAATTTTTTTCTTAACAGAGTTACTTAGCTTACTGATGGTTAAGTCCTGTAAGTAGCCTGTAAGATTCCTTGGTGAAAAGCTATTATGTCTCTTTGTACCACCAGCCAAAATTTTTCATGCAGAAAATATGCAGTGTAAGGCTACCTGCACACGACATGGAAATAAGGACGTGTGCTAGCCGTATTTTCTACATTTGGCACACATCCTCCTTCATTTGGATGGGCTAATGCTAGCATCCGGGGGTAGGCCTCGGCTCGATCACATATACGTTTTCAGTGAAACGCATGCAATTGGTAATAGCACCCAGTGTCTTGCATTTAAACAATACAAGACACTAGGTGCTGTTTACTGGTTCACTGGAAACTCACATTTGATTGAGCCGACGCCCAACCCCTGGACGCTAGTACTGAGTATGCATTAGCCCGTCAGATCCGCTGAGTGCAGTTTCCAATACAGCCCTGGGAATAAGGATAGGAATAAGGGTGTGGCCAGCCAGAAGCTGAATTCAGCAGAGTTTCCGTGCCCCTGTAAACAAACAGGGCCATAGACCAGCAAGACTATGGTGTGGGACAATGGGAGCGATAGAGAAGGTGAGCTTTTTTAAAAATACCTCCCCAGCCCACCTCCAAGATTTTCAAAACAGTTGGACAACCCCTTTAACTATAGAACTCTCTGCCAGGCAGCTGCTAATAAAGCAAATAAAATTATGGAATATGTCAAAAGAGGAATAGATTCTCATGATAAGGACATAGTTTTGCCCTTATATAAATCACTGGTCAGACCACACATGGAATATTGGCCAAGATATATTATTGTGTCTGTGCCAGCTTTTTGTCTGAGTTTGCATATGTATTTATTAAGTGTTTGCGCTACTTTTTTGTTGCAGTTGCATATCCTGAAAACAAACCAGATTAAATAAGAGCATGTGACACTATTAAATAATGTGGCGCAAAGTGCTCATTTAGGGAGTTAATCTGCACTAAGGTAGGTTTGCACCTGTGCTCATATATCTGGGCCATTTTGCACAGTTTTGGGTATCAAAGTATAAAAAGGACATAGTAGAACTGGAATGGGTGCAGAGGAGAACAAAGGGGAATCCTCTACACCTAGAGGAGAGGGGATTCTACTATCACCATAGGGATTCTTTACTGTAAGAGCAGTGAGACTATAAAACTCTCTGCTGCAGGAGGTTGTTGTGATGGATGCTTCGTTCATGTCTATGGGTTATGAGGAAAAAAAACATTTGATTAATCTTATAGGTTGGACTTCATGCACCTGTTTCTTCTTCCAACCTTATATCCTATGGTACTATGATACTTTATCCATTTACCATATGTATGTTACGTAAGTTATGTTCTGGTACCATATCTATGTAGTCAATGTGGTTCCATTCCTGTATCTTTTTAATTAAGTTTGTTTTTCAAAGTAACCTTCGTTATGTTACCATATTGATACAGTAAGCTTGGTTCTGGTACAATATCTATAGTAGAGTAATATATAATATATCTATGATTCCGGTGCTGTATCTATACATTCTAGCAAATAATTGATACTGTTTGTGTAATGAAAAGTTCTGAAATGTTTATTGTCCTCACACTGATAATATACAATGCTGGACAAGAGGTTAAGCTTAATAGATCAGTGACGGTCAGAAGTATTTAGGGGAGTTTTTAGCACCTTTGTGGTCCATAACCCTCCTTTCCCAACTGAAGACATGTGTGGTCACAATAAGGAGGAGGCAGTCTACCATATTTGGATTCACATGATAAATCTGAGGTTAGCTGTCGCTTAAAAAAAAAAGTGCAATGCAGTGATATACCTCATACCCCTCAATGAATTCAAAGAGGGTTTCCTCTGTCTTTTTCTAATGATTCATGGATGTATATAGTGTATATAATGTTGTATCATCTTATTATAGAGTATGATATGCTCTACCTGAAACATTATGCTTTGTACTGAGTTGCAACATGCAAATCAATATGCCTACAAATAATCAATGGTGGTGCTGCACAGGATCAGCAACCACAGAGAGCAACATTAATCATAGTAGACAGACTATGCACAGTCACAGCACTGCAAACCCCACGGTGCTGATGATATCCTGGGCTGGTGTGCAGGGGAGTATTATGTGAGCCAGGCTCTTGAAATGTCTTGACAGCATGTGTGCTCTATTTTACATACCAAGAAATCGTTTGTAAGGAGGCAGTGCTATGTTAGAATAAGAATTTGGATACGTAACTGCTCACCGACAATCATCCTCTTCCTTCAACACAACATTACAGAAGGAAGTGCAAAAAGCAAATTCATAATCATATCTTGTTATTTCAATTCATAACCAAAATTTTTTTTTCCATAACGTCCCCCATGACGGCCCACTAGGAGGATGACCCTTGACCTCTGTAGGGACAGGAAGCAGAGAGGTTAAAAGCCTCCCCCCCACATCCTCCCGCCAGTGTCTTCCTGTCCCTACAGGGGTCAGGTCAAGAGAGGGTTTCTTCTCCTTAGGGGGGGGGGGACGTTAAAAAAAAAAAAAAAAACGGAGAAGGATCTCCACATAATACCACCTTACCTGGGGTTACGCCGACTGCGGTCCAAGTTCCCCTCCGGACAGATCCTCGGTTAGCCCGGCGGCTGCGGGCTCTCCCTGGACGGAAACATTGTCCGGCTGGCGTCCTCTCCGGCGGGCTGGTCCTCCAGACTCTCGCGCGGACGCAGGGAACTACGTTTCCCAAAATTCCCCCTGATCGATGACGACTTCCGGTCGCGACCGGAAGTGACCGCGGACCGGGCGCGGGACGCGGAGGAGGCCACCGGCAGGGGGATGGGCTCCCCATGAAGGTATTTAAATCCTCAAAAGCGGGTAGTCAGTTGGTCTGAGGTCTATGCTTGTACTTTCTGGGCTGGCCGTCCCAGACATCATAATGTGTGTGATGAGGCAGACTTGGGCCTACTCCCCCCCCGGTGCACGTGATGGTGGTGCTGTATGGCAACAATACAAATGTATTTTGTGAGCTCCAAGTCATTGTCTTGCCTTCCTTCCTAGGAGCAAGTTTCTAAGGGGAAAGGCAAGGAAGAGAAATCAGAAAGTCTGAAAAGAGTAGAGAAAAACCTGAAAAAAGCAGATTCTTTTAAAAATGCAGTATGTGCTTTCCGTACCCTATAGAAGGCTATAAGAAACGATCTGCAAACCCTGCATCGAGAAATTATGCGGGAGGAGAAAACGTCTTTATGGACGAGCTTAAGTCCTTTATATACGAGAAATGTGGTTTCTTCAGTGGCGGCGGCTACGCAGGGAGCTCCCCCCACGTAGAAAGACTCGGATAGTATCGGCTTCCTCTCAGAGGAAGAAGGGGGTTGCATTTCAGACTCTCCTTCCTGTCTCTGGCGGGAGACCAGGATCATCAGGATCGTGAGCAGGCAACATGCTCGCTACTTATCCAAAATGAGGATCTGGACGATCTTCTGAAAGCTATGCGAGATACATTGAACTCGGGACGAGGACCCCCTCTTTCTCCGTGAAGAGGAATATTGGGGGACTCAAAGCAGGAAACAGCGTGTTTTTCCCCTCACACGACTACCTTAGGGGACTAATTAGTCAGGAATGGAGAGACCCTGAGAGAAAAATCGCGGTCTCTAAGAATTTCAGGAAACGCTTAGTCTTCGACCCTGAAGACGGTCAAAGGATTGGGACTGTTCCCCAAAGTTTGATGTACAGGTTCTCAAGGCTCTAGGAAGATGGACTGCCCTTTGAAGATTCGGCTCTGTTAAGAGACCCGATGGACAGGAATCTGAAGTCTTTTAAGAAAGCATGGGAAACCTCATGCTAAGTCCTAAGTCGAACTTAGGAGCCACCTCGGTGGCAAAGAACACTATACTTTCTGGCGGGGAAATAGAGTCCCATATCGGAGGGTACTCCCAGAGAAGACTTAATGGAAGCATCACCATTGTTAAGATCAGCTACTGCCTTCCTTGCTGACGCATCTGCGAAGAATAAGGTTTGCTGCAAAGAAGGAGCTCTTACCATGCCACCAGGAGGGCCTTATGCTGAAACAGTGGAGCGGGGACATCCGCTCTAACATCCAAATCGTGAGCATCCTTTCTCGGCTGGATTGTGTTCCGGACCCGAATTGGACGCTATACTGAAAAGGCGTCTGACAGAAAAAGGGGATTTCCAGAGTCCCAAAACAATACCCACAAAAATCTTCCTTACGTCCTTTTAGGAACCACCGGAGGAGACTTACCGTGGCAAAAGGTAAGCAAGGACGGTGGAGTATATCCAAAGGGGAAGGGGAAGGGGTTTCCTTTCTCTCTACCTCCCAGAGGGTCCAGGAACAAGAAACAATGAAGCCCAGAGGGTGGGGGGCGTCTCCTGGGATTCCTATCCCAGTGGACAGACAAGGTCACCTGAATCCCTGGGTACTGTCTACTTGGAATCGGGCTACAGGATGAATTCTCATCACCCCCCCCTTCTCCAAGGCTTTGTCGCTCCCTTACCATCTCTCTCCTCACTCTACCATTTCCTTCATTTGGCAGGAAGTATTTCATCTAATCTACATGGAGTGGTGGTGCCGGTCCCTCAAGAACAAGAAAATTGGGATTCTCACTCCCCGTTGTTCCTTGTCAAAAAACCAGATGATTCAAATCGCCTAATTATCACTTGAAAGAACAAAACCGCTTAATCGTTTACAGACGATTTCGCATGGAGTCGGTAAGAACAGTACCCGCACTTATTCACACAGACTCCTCCTATATGTGCACTTTAGATCTAAAGATGCACATACTATCATGTACCTATTCCCCCTCATCTCAGAGATTCCTAAGATTCTCGGTTCTCTCTCCCCGAGGGCTGTCTTACACTTTCAATTCCGTGCACTCCATTCGGTATTCTCATCGGCTCCAAGGGTCTTTACCAAGATCATGGTGGAGGTGGTAGGTAGCCTTTTTAGACTACAAGACATATCAATCATCCCTTACCTAGACGACTCTTGCTAATTATAGGGAAAGACAAACAAAACTAATTTGGGCAAGAGAGTCTTCCCTAAGAATTTTAACAGATTTGGGGTGGTTAATCAACCTGAAAAAATCAAGTTTAGTACCCTCCACTCGAAAGCACCTTTCTAGGGATCATTCTAGACTCAAACTCACCAAATGTCTTTTTCCTCAGGAGAAAATATCCACCATAAACGCATCAGATCTCGTTCATTCAGACGGAAGGAACTCTGTACCAGTCAGACAGGCGATGAGATCCGGGGCTCCTCAAGCATGCCTACCTGCGGTCGCCTGGAGTCGAGCCATACTCGGATCTTCAGAATTGGATCCTAACTTCTGGAACAGGAAGTCTTCAGGTCTAGACAAGAGAGCCGGATTCCTTCTTTGAAAAGAGGGACCTGCTGTGGTGGATGGAATTAAGGAACCTAGAGAAAGGGGTATGTTGGCACACCACCTCCCAACCATCACCATAGTGAGGCAGCAAGCAGCTCAGCTGGGGAGCAATCCTTCCTTCCCACTACGAGCAAGGGTCCTGGCTCTAGCCCAAGCAAAAAACAGCTCAAACTATCAGGGAGTTTAAGAGCGGTCTTGGAAGCGCTAAGATCGAACACACCTATCTGAGGATCATCATCTTCCACATTCTCTCGGCAACGTCTCGACAGTGTCCTATTTAGGAGACAAGGGGGTACAAGATCCCCAGTATTATCGAGTTCTGGCTCGTACCATCTTCCAGTGGGCGAAGAAAACATCCTTTCCATCTTCTGCCACTCATTTGAAGGGATCCCTAAACAGAGAAGCGGATTATCTCAGCAGGAGAGAGATCCTCCCGAACGAATGGGTGTCTCACCAGGAGATTTTCTACATCTAACCAGCGTCTGGGGCATGCCCCAAATAGAACCTATTGCCACGAGGAGAATTCAAAATGCCAACAATACTTCTCTCTGAGGCCGCGAGTCAGAGACCACTTGGACGCGTTCAGCCATCGTTGGAGCGGAAGTCTCATGTATGCCTTCCCCCAATTCCCCTAATTGCGAGAGTACTCAGAAAAATATTGCTCGACCGTCGTCAAGGGTGATCTGATCTGCCCCCAAACTGGCCAAAAAGAACTTTGTCAACTCGGGTGCTGATGAGTCCTATCTGCTCCAGCAACCTTTTATTGTCTATCCGTTATTCAGAAGAACTCTCACTATCCAAAGGTCCATTTCCATCCGATCCAGGAAAGACTCCGTCTGGCGGCTTGGATCCTGAGTTCGATTCCAACGGTCCGCAAGGTCTCTTCGAGCTGATAACACTTCGATTCTGAAGGCAAGTAGGAAAAACGGTTACTTCGCATACATATCATAAGATATGAAAAAAAAAAAGTTTGTGACCTGATTTGTGGGCTAATCCCCCCTTCGGCCTAACCCAATAATTTTTCATGTACTTAGACTTCCTGCAAAAAGGCTAAAAATGGTTTTCACTAGCACTCTGAAAGTCCAAAAATTTCGGTTCTGGCGGCATTCTCGACCAGTCCCCTGGCGGACCACTGTGGGTCAAAGATTCTATTTCGCTGCACTAAATTTAAAGAAATTTTAGGCCCCAGATTGCTGAAGCGGGGTTCCCCATCCTGGGATCCTCTCTCCTGGTTCGGATGCTCTCCTCAGACCTCTCCTTTGAGCTATTAAAGGACGCTAGTATAAAAAACACTTAACTTTAAGGATTCTTATTGGTAGCATGTGTACTTCAATTTTGCTCGGCTGGGGAAATCCAAGCCATTTCTATTGAGAACCTAATGTGCTCTCTCTCCGGCTCAGGTTAACTCTGACTCTGGTCCAAGCTTTGGTCCACAAGTGCAGTCCTGTTTCACAAGACATCAAGAAATATTCTTCATCTCTTCGGACTGACCTTCTTCAAAGCAAGATTGGGAGTGGCCATTCCCTTGATGTAAGCAGCGCATCGCGGCTCTTAAGAGTACTTAAAAGCTACAAAACCCTGCGCAAAGATCACAATCCTCTTTGTTCAGTTTCACGGGAAGAAAAAGGGGTAAAGCTCCAAACACCACGAGTGCCAGATGGTTCAAGCTGCCTAGCCTACTTGATTACCACAACAAGGGAAACGAAGGTTCCTCCTAACCTTAAAGCCATTCCCAGAGTCCATCAAAAAAAATCCGCCTCCTGGGCAGAAGAAGAAGGGGCGCTCTCTTGAACAACATCTGCCCAGAGCTGCACCTGGTGTCTCTGTCCACTTTGCAAAACACGTACTACGGCTGGAATACCCATACTCAAGGATCATCGCATTCGGTCAAAGTTCTCCGCGTGGTTCCCACCCTCACTCTCATCTAATTTTGTAGAGCTCCTAGTTGGCGCTCGTCATGGGGGAGACGTTATATGGAAATGTGATTAGGATCACCGATAATTCGGTAAATTCCCATTAGTCCCCATGACAGGTCTATAATATTTTTTCCCTCCCGATGTTTACTTTCACTTTATTGAAAATTCTGCTATGTGATTCAAACAAGACCAAATAAAAATACGTTGTTCTTCCACGTGGTTAGTATTTGGTTAGCACCTGGCGGGAGCGATGTGGGGGGGAGCTATTTAAACCTCTCTGTCCTGTCCCTCACAGAGGTCAGGGTCAGTCCTTCCTAGTCGGGCACGTCATGGAGGGATAGAGGGAAAATCGAAATACGGTGAGTCTAATTCACAATTTATACCTGGAAAATCCTTTGTCAAGCACAGACACAAAGTAAAGCATGTGATTTATTTCTATAGCAATGACTTTGCATCATCAGGATAAACTTATGACACATAATACCATACTATGACAGAGAAACAATCTTTCTGCATTTACGACAATATTAAAAGGGTAAATATCTGCGCCTAGAGTAAGGCTTGTAGATCACACCGATTCTTGTATAGGCACTGCAACATGTAATCCATTAGTGTATACAAACTCTTTATATTTTAGACCACAACTTGTTTAGACCATCCAGTAATGTAGTTGACCAAATGTTTCTCTGGGAAAATGGTCAGTTGCCCTACTGTAGCTTATAGCGATTATTTAGGGTAAATAAAAACTCAGCAGTGTATTAGCTGCTGAGAAGTGTTAGAAACTGGCGTGCTCTTCCTCATTTCTCTAGTATTAACGTTTTTCAGGTCTGAGGGAGTTATCCTAATTTGTTTAGTGTATTTGGTAGACACTGGCGTGAGTATGTGGGGGGGAGTTCTTACCTCTCTGCTATCCCTGTCCCTACGGAGTCAGGGTCTCCTCCTATGGGCCGTCATGGAGGACTAGTGGAACCGAATTACCGTGGTCTAATTCATCACAATTATAACCTTGAAAATCCTTTGTCCAAGCCATAAACAGACACAACACAGACAAAGTAAAGAGCCATGTGATTTCTTTCTATAGCATGACTTTTCATCATCAGGATAAACTTATGACACACTAAAACCATATCTATGCCGAGAACCAATCTTTTCTTTCTTTCTGCATTTACGCACAATATTAGATGGGTAATATCTGGCCCGACGGTAAGGCTTTAGATCACACCGATTCTTGTATATGCAGCTGCAACTGTAATCATTAGTGTATACAAAACTCTTTATATTTTAGACCCACACAACTTGTGTTAGACCATCCCAGGATTTAGTTGACCAAATTTTCTCTTCTGGGAAAATTGGTCATGCCCCCTACTGTACGCTTATAGCGATTATTTTAGGGTAAAATAAAAACTCGAGCAGTTGTAATTCGCTGCTGAGAAGTGTTAGAAACTGGCATGCCTTTCTTACTGCTCTTCCTCATTTCTCTAGTATTAACGTTTTTCAGGTCTGAGGGACCAGCAAGCAGTGACTTGCAATGACAATATGATTCATGGTTACATGGACTTTCCCTCCCCAGAGTGAGAGCTCAACCTCTTCACAACCAGGGAAGTACTGTGTGGAGAGAATTCAAGGGCTTTCTCCATACTTGGCAGGTGTCAGCGTAAAACAGTTGCTGCACACAGGCTTTGTCATCTTTAAATGGTAATCAGCATCCCCTGTGATGTCACCAGAGAGCGCAGATCAGTTGCTGTTAGTGGCTCCCATAACTGTCCATCGGTACTCTTTTACAGTCTTCCAGAGGCAGACTGTAGCAGAGAGACAATACACTACAATACAGTAATATCTTGGTTGTGATTGTCCCTCCACATGACATCATTGGGGAGCAATTTTCCTTCGCTATGACAGCCTAGAGTCTGAATGAGACTGTTACAATGTTCCGGTGGCACATAGTAACAGATTATCAGTAAATTCATCATATACTTCACTTGGTAACAAAAGTTCCAATATATAAATATATTAAAGCTGTAATTCCTAGCGTGGAGCCTCATAAGTTCCAGTTCTACTATGTCCTTTTTATACACAAAACTGTACACAATATCTCATGTGTAGTCTGACCAGTGATTTGTATAAGGGCAAACTATGTGCTTATCATGAGAATCTATTCCGCTCTTGATACATACCATCATTTAATGTGCTTTAGCAGCAGCTACCTGGCTCTGGTCACTAAAATTGAGTTTACCGTCCACCAATACTCCCAAGTCTTTTTCAGCTACAGTTCTACTACGTAATTGACTGTTTCGAACATAATTATACTTTTTGTTTCCATAATGCATAACCATAGTGCATAACCTTACATTTATCTACATTAAACCTTATCAACCATTTCTCTGCCCACTCTTCAAGCTTCCAAAAATCCCTCTGTAATGCTATACTATCAACATCAGTATTAATTAATTTACACAGCTTAGTATCATCTGCAAATATTGAAACTTGACTGTGTAAATCCACTACAAGGTCATTAATAAAAATATTAAAAAGCAGTGACCCCAATACTGACCCCTGTGACACTTCACTGGTAATGTCAAAGCAATCTGAGAATGTGCCAATAATGAGGATCCTCTGTTTTGTATCGCTAAGCCAATGCTTAACCAAATACACAGATTTTCCCAACCTTTTATGCGGAACTGTCAAATGCTTTGGAAAAGTCCAGATATACAACACGGCATGGAAAATAAAATATATAGCCGATAGGGAGTACAATTTGTTACACAAAACAAGCCAATATACAGCTCCGTACACAGAAAAATAAAAAAAAACTAAAAACTAAAAAGAGCATCAGAGGTCAATACAGGGCTTATTGCTGTATGTACAAAACTGGAAGTGTGGGAAATATAGAAAGAAAAGTTGTGAAGACAATGGTGCACATTTACTCACAGTAGTGCGAACTGCGATATGTGCAGTCCTGTGGAGTGTGCAGGGTGCACCAGATTCAGGATTTCGGGCGCACGTTCTTCATTAATCTGACCTCCTCTGCACTGCTCCAAAAGAGTGTACCACTTTTTTTGGTGCACCTTTAAAAATTTTGTCGGACTTTGCATGATAAATCTGGCACACGGTCCTACTGAGCACCCCTAATTTGTGTCATATGAAGACTTGTACAGGTTCACTATTAAAAAATCATAGTTACTTATCACAACACACACATAAGGTTTAAAATGAATCTACTGAAAAGAAAAAAATGATTTTTTTGTTATCTAGAAGCTGCTGAAGGTTATGGCACGGAGGAGTGTGAATGAGATTAGTAATCTTGTGTGGGAAATATAGAAAGAAAAGTTGTGAAGACAATGGTGCACATTTACTCACAATAGTGCGAACTGCGATATGTGCAGTCCTGTGGAGTGTGCAGGGTGCACCAGATTCAGGATTTCGGGCGCACATTCTTCATTAATCTGACCTCCTCTGCACTGCTCCGAAAGAGTGTACCACTTTTTTTGGTGCACCTTTAAAAATTCTGTCGGACTTTGCATGATAAATCTGGCACACGGTCCAACTGAGCACCCCTAATTTGTGTCATATGAAGACTTGTACAGGTTCACTATTAAAAAATCATAGTTACTTATCACAACACACACATAAGGTTTAAAATGAATCTACTGAAAAGAAAAAAATGATTTTTTTGTTATCTAGAAGCTGCTGAAGGTTATGGCACGGAGGAGTGTGAATGAGATTAGTAATCTTGTGATTAAGTGCTAAACCTTCTCAATGTATATGCATATTAAACTCCCTCGTGTTGGAGTGTTTTAATGTTAATCACAATGTGCACCAGGAATAATAGCCTGAAATTTTCACCTATGTTAAATTGTTTAAAAGCCACTAATCCTAATCCCCATAATGCTTTGCATAAACAGCCTAATAAAACCACACATGCTACTTGGATTTCTAATTACTTGCATATTTAATTTTCATTATTGCTAGGTACATAATTTATGGAAATGTAGCTATTTTATGTCACTTGTATCTTGTTTAAGGTGTTTACCTGTTACTGTGGCGGAATCTCGTTGGACAGATGGACATAATTCCAATATGGATGCAATATACCCAGCGCCTGCCCCTGATGTAGCCTGCCCCCCTATATAGCCTGCACCTGCCCCTGATATAGCTCTCTTCCTGCCCCATATATAGCCAGATATACCCAGCGCCTGCCCCTGATGTAGCCTGCCCCCCTATATAGCCAGCTCCTGCTGTGCTATATAGCTTGCACCTGCCCCTGATATAGCTCTATTCCTGCCCCATATATAGCCAGTCAGTCCCCATATATACACAGCACCTGCTCCTGATATAGTCTGCCCCTGCCCCCGTATACAGCCAGCTCCTGCCCTCGGTAGCACTTAAAAAAAGAAAGTCAAAACTCACCTTTCCGACACCCCCCGCAGGTCTTCTCTTCTTCCATCGGCAGCGGCAGGTCCGTATACGCTGCCGACGAAACAAGAGAAGACCTGCAGGGGGCGTCGGAAAGGTGTGTTTTGACTTTCTTTTTTTTTCTTGACTCGAGTATAAGGCGAAAAGCTTGGCTTATACTCAAGTATATATGGATGAAAAAGTTATTTCGAGATGAGACGAACATACTCGTCCGAGCTTGATGCTCGGTCGAGCATTAGGTACTCGAAACTGCTCGTTGCTCGGACGAATACTTCCCGCTCGAGAAAAATGGCAGCTCCGCCGTTTTGCTTTTGGCGGCCAGAAACAGAGCCAATCACAAGCCAGGAGACTCTCTACTCCACCGCAGCGACGTGGTACCCTTACACGTCGATCAGTGGTTGGCTGGCCAGATCAGGTGACCCTGGGATAGACTAGCCGCTGCCCGCGCTGCTCGGATCATCTGTGTCTGGATGCCGCTAGGGAGAGAGCTGTGCTGGTCAGGGAAAGCGTTAGGGTGTTTATTAGCTTACTGTTAGGCAGGAGTGATCTCAAAGAACCCAACAGCCCCTTAGGGCTACAATAACGTTATACTTTTTTTTTTTATTTGCAGCTAGTACCATATGTGAGGAATTTGCAGGGGGACTTGCTACCGTTGTGTTTAGCTCTTGGACACACATATCCACCTCAAACACCAAAGTGGGAAAATTTATTAGGGGGTTTGATTTCAATTAGGCACAGTCTGCCATTACTTTTTATTTTACGTTTATTTTTTATATAACTCAGTGTCATCATCTGCATAGTAGTGTGCTTTCATACTTGGCTAGAAAATAGCCATAGGAGAACCAAACGGCTTACTTACGCCTACAGTAGCGTTATATTATTGATTTCTGGTGATCTGTGGTGGCTGTCCTGCTGAGTGCATCTACTAGCAAATTGTGAGCAATTTGTAGTGAGACTTGCGACCGCTGTGTTTGCGCTTAGTGACGCACATATCCATGCAAAGACCGAAGTGGGAAAATTTATTGGGTTGGATTTCAATTAGGCACAGTCTGCCATTTCCTTTTTTATTTTACGTTTATTTTTTAATAACTCAGCGTCACCTCATCTGGCATAGTAGTGTGCTTTCATACTTGGCTAGAAATAGCATAGGAGAATCAAACGGCTTACTTACGCCTACAGTAGCGTTATATATATTTGATTTCTGGTTGATTGCTGGTGCTGTACTGCTGCAGTGCATCTACTAGCAAATTGTGAGCAATTGTAGTGAGACTTGCGACCGCTGTGTTTTGCGCTTAGTGACGCCAATATCCATCGCAAAGACCGAAGTGGGAAAAATTATTTAGGGGTTGGATTTCAATTAGGCACAGTCTTCCTTCTTTTTATTTTACGTTTATTTTGTTAATAACTCAGCGTCATTCTATCTGGCATAGTAGTGTGCTTTCATACTTGGCTAGAAAATAGCCATAGGAGAATCCAAACGGCTTACTTACGCTACAGTAGCGTTATATTTATTGATTTTCGGTTGATCTGTGGGTGGCTGTACTGCTGCAGTGCATCTACTAGCAAATTGTGAGCAATTGTGTGAGACTTGCGACCACTGTGTTTTGCGCTTAGTGACGCACATATCCATCGCAAAGACCGAAGTGGGAAAATTTATTAGCGCCCCTCCAACTGCCCGTCACCGACTGTTGTGCGACGTGCCCACGAGGTGGAATTCAACACTGACATGTTATCCAGAGTTTACCAGCAGCGCCGATTGATTGTAGACTGCCAGATGTCAACTTCCACCAGAACTGGTAGTCAGGTCAGTCAGCTTCCTCAAGTCTAAAATGAGGAGTGGACGTGGATGTCTGATATCTGTCAGGTGCTGAGTAACTTGAGGAGTCAACACAGATGGTCAGTGGCGATGCCGCCATCATCAGCCTCACCATCCCGCTGCTTGGCCTGTTAAAACTCTCTGTCAGCAGAAGTCGGAGCTTTGCGCTCGTCACAAGAGAGGGGGGGAAGAGAATTCCCTTGTTGATAGCCAAAGCACCCTTAGGTCTGTTTCTCAGCGCATATCGGAGGAGGTGGAGGAGGATGAGGAGGAAGAGGGGAGAATGTTGGCGAGACACAAGAGGGGACCATTGTTGAGTCCTTCACTGTTCAGCGTGTATGGGCAGAAGAAGAGGAGTTGGAGGAGTTGGAGGAGGAGGAAATGGACAGTCAGGCCAGTGAGGGGAGTGAATTCTTACGCGTTGGTACTCTGGCGCATAGGCAGATTTCATGCTAGGCTGCCTATCCCGTGACCCTCGCGTTCAAAGAATTTATTCCAGCAACGATTACGGGTGTTCACTCTCTCTGGACCCACGGTACAAGCAAAATCTTTCCACTCTCATCCCTGGAGAGGAAAGGAGTGTGAGAATGCATGAATACCAGCAGGCCGGTGCACAAAGCTGAAACAGTATTTCCCTTTGACAGCGCTAGCGCAGAGTGCGTAGTTCTGCGGGACAAGTAGTGAGGCAGAGTAGGCGAGAGCAGCTTGTCAGCACTGGCAAGGGTACGCTTTACAAGGCTTTTGCCAGCTTTATGTCACCCCAGCAAGCACTGTCACCTGTCCCCAGTCTCGGCAGAGTAGGGCTGATCTTTACAGAAAGATGGTGAGGGAGTAGCTAGCTGACCATACCATCGTCCTAAATGATCACACAGCTGCCTACAAATACTGGTTTCAAAGCTGGACATGTGGCACGAACTGGCGCTGTACGCCTTGGAGGTTCTGCTGCCCTGCCGCTTGCTGCTTGTCCGAGCGGGTTTCAGTGCAGCTGTGGCATATCACGATAAGCGTACACGCCTGTCGACTGACAGCGCTGACAGGCTGACGCTATTAAGAGAATAAAGCCTGGATTTCTCATAATTCCAATCTCCACCAGGTGAGGAAGCTCAACCTGAATAATTTATCCACTCCTCCTCCTCCTCATTTTCCTCCTTCTCTCTTTGTACAGTAAAGCAGAGGAAAACTGGCTTTTTTTGACAGGGCCACTGGTCTAGCTATAGTACTTTATGCATTTAATTTTCTGGAGGGCCACCGACCCGGTCCTCTGTTTAAACATTTTTGGGAGTGCCACATACAGGCACTCAATCTATTCAATTTTCTGGAGGGCCACCTACTGCTCCTTGGTTTGAAAACTTTTTGGACTGCCACATACAGGCACTATCCAAATTAAATTGTCTCCATAGCAGCCTCACAGTTGTCTCCATTGCTACCTCCAAAGTTCGTCCATATAGCTGCCTCCATACATCGTCCCTTTATCAAACGATTTTGGGTTGTTTTCATGGCTTCCATGTTAACTTTGTCGCCACCCTGCTGTGTAATCCACAAAATATACTGGCAAATTTTATCATGTACCGATATTATTGAGCGCTTCTTGCTCACCTCCTTTGGTTCCTCTCTGCCACCCATTGGTTTGAAGCCCTTGGTATGTCGCCTGCCACTTCTAGCCTGCCGCCGCTGCTGCCGCTGCATGCCGTCCCTATAGTTTCAGGGTCAATTATTGGATGTTTTACATGCTATCTAGCCTATTCTGTCATGGCCATGCTGTTGCCCATAGTTTTGGATAATGGTGCGATTAGCACCTCAGAGGATCCATGCATGCTGCCCTGTGTTCCTGTCCATTTCCGTGGTGTTTCCATACGTTTCGAGGTTCAGGTTTGGCCAAGCTTCCCTGTGCAAGCCGTGTCCCTTGAAAATGCTCGAGTCTCCCATTGACTTCAATGGGGCTCGTTATTCGAGACGAGCACTCGAGCATCGGGAAAAGTTCGTCTCGAATAAGAGTACCCGAGCATTTAGTGCTCGTCATCTCTAGTCATAATCCTTTATATATAATAGCCTATCCCCTGTGTGATGACCCAGTTGGGTCAGACCCAATAACATGTGTAATATATTGTTGAAGATATACATTACATGTATCAGTTTCATATTTTGGGAAGTTTCATCAATATGATAGAAGATACTACAGAGTACTGTAAGGTGAAGTATTTATGAAAATAGAGCATTTAAAGGGGTTTTCCCACAAAACTAGTAAGCCCTAATAATAGAGATTGGGGACAACTGCTGATCGGTGGGGGTCTCAGGGTCACAGATCACTAGAACGAGGGGTCTGATGTACCCCAGTCAGGCCCCTCGTCACTCCCGAAGATGAGCCTAACTTATTTGTGGAAAATCCATTTTCATTGTGATACTTCCGATATGGTACTGTATAGGCTAAATTCACTTTTGTGATATGGTAGAGTTTTTTTTGTTCAAAAAAGCCAAAAAAGACGCAAAAAAGAGAGAAAAGTCAAAAAGCTGATGAAAAGAATCAGTTATGTATCACAAGATAGTGAGATGGGGAACTGTAAATAGATCCACAATGATGCTACATTTAAAGCATTGTGTTACAACTGATCTGAAGGACACACGGTTCAGAGCAGTCACATCTCCACTTTTTGTTATTGAATTGGGGCAAATAGAGATCTTACAATTGACATGATGCTCATATTTCTTCCCGTGTACAATTCCTTTTTTATTTTACGTTTATTTTGTTTAATAACTCAGCGTCATCTCATCTGGCATAGTAGTGTGCTTTCATACTTGGCTAGAAAATAGCCATAGGAGAATCCAAACGGCTTACTTACGCCTACAGTAGCGTTATATATATTTGATTTCTGGTTGATCTGCTGGTGGCTGTACTTGCTGCAGTGCATCTACTAGCAAATTGTGAGCAATTTGTAGTGAGACTTGCGACCACTGTGTTTTGCGCTTAGTGACGCACATATCCATCGCAAAGACCGAAGTGGGAAAATTTATTAGCGCCGCCTCCAACTGCCCGCTCACCGACTGTTGTGCGACGTGCCCTTTCCCCAAAGGGCCACCTCCAACCAAGGCCCAGGCGGGGTACGGGCGTAAGCCAGGGGATCGTTTCTCACCGTTACCCTGGCACCTCCAGCAGTCCCCGGAGACGGAGCTTCTTGATCCAGTCGAGAGTCACAGAATAGGAGCATGGCCGGAACAACAGTGGAGAACGAAAGACTTTGCTGTAAGGCCCAAACCTGGATGTTTGCATGAATGATCCAAATGAGCCGGCTCCCGTCGTCGAAAAACGATAGGTGGAAACCGAGCTCTTACCGTAATAAGTAATGTGTTTCGTAGAACGTTTAAAGGACATTTTAAAACAAACTCCTTCAGGTGGGCATCTCTCGAATGTGTAGATAATATGCGAGGCTTTTTAACCGCAAAATGCAGCCTTCAAAACCGACTTCCCGAACAATAACAACCCTACTATAAAAAAAAAAATGAAACTTGAGGTCGTGTAATGACAATAGGAAATGAAGAATCGGTCCTTAAGAGGTACAAGTGAAATCACTGTCCCCCTCAAGACTCATAATCTGCCAGGCGACACCGAAAAATATCATCAAACACTATATATAGTGACTGCGACAAAACCTTCAAGTGGGCTGGCACTTACACAGGTTGACTCATCTTTGATGTGTCCCCCGATATGCTATCAACAGATGACTCGCGAAAGGCTCCTATTTCATGAGGAGCTCGGTAGTGAGTCACCACATAAATGTGTCTGATCTGAAGAAAACGAAAGTAGAAGACGTAAAGTACGGAAAGAGACATAGACAAAAAAAGCTGTAAGAATGTCCCGACCTCTGCCTCAGCCAACCTTGCGTCAGTTTCTCAGGGAATGACAGCCACGACCTTCCATAATATTCGCTGAAACTCTTATAATTTGTCCATATGGATGAACGCAATACCCACGGCAAGTAGAACAGACCCCCATTTCGCCACGGGGGGGGAGGAGAAGAAGACATTTGTGTGAAGAAAATAAAACCGAGCCCCCGCGCAAGTAGGGTAGTACCTAATGCAGGCATTGGTTTCGGCGATGGTAGCTCCAGTCATCTATAGAGTTTACATTGGCGGAGTTGAGGTAAGCATAAAGAGGATGTTATTTCATTTTCTTAAATACCATTTAACATCACTACGTCGGAGATGGGCTGCCCTAAGAAAAGCCTGTTGGGCCACCCCATAAGATCGTGAGCGGATGCAAGCTACAGGACGCAGCGAAAATGTTCCATATGCATGGAAAACCAGGAAGGTTCAAATTGGGGCAGGCTCCTTTCACTCCACTTTAGAATAGTGAGTCACATGTCTATAAGGGATAAAAAGCCGGAAGGCGATATCATTTCCCGGGACTATAAGCGCTTCTACTGACACCCACAGCTAGGTCAGATCGGCGGACGTGCTAGTGCCATCGGTATGGTTAGACATAAGGACGTGTACCAGAATACTACAGAGACCCCAAACACATTGCTGCTCAATGGTTACAGTCGGAAGTTGTCTGGGCTCCGTTATTCTAAATGTTCTAATTTGATCCATTCATGCATTCGCATAGCGCTTAACACCACCGGGTCCCTCACGATTTCTTTTGGCTATGGCTGAAACGGGCACACTGTAGTTCCATCAATCATGTCCTTGTTGAAAACAGCGAATCAAATAAAAGCGAGCAATAAATGGTTAATTTTCTATTGACTTGGCGCTCTGAAGTATGCCAGATTTTACTTTTGCTGCAATACAATATACATGTACATATAAGAACTATATTAAACCCCTTTACAACTGCCATACAGCTATAATATGTTCCTTATTGCACATGCTCCTTGCAGAAAGACATTTATAAATTCTTGACAGTGCCCCCTCAACAACTGTCGCACAAAAAAACCGCTACCTTACCCCAATAAATGTGTGTATTAAACAGGATATAAAATATATATATTGATTGTGCATGGATGCTTCACAGCACTGGAAGAAATCCACTCTTGAATTTGCAGTACAACTGTAGATTTTTAATATACAGCTTTTTTCTATTTCCTCCAATTTCCTAGGCAAAGTATAGATTATAACCATGAATGTGGTACACGTCAGCATCACGGTCTCTGTGCACCCACTGCCGGCCTATCATCCACATAAATACTTCACGCCTTATATACGTCCCCCAACGTCCGTCTTAATGCAGTCTAACTGGACTTTTCAGCAAAGAAACCTTGCTGGCTAGGGAGACCCTAATAGTGATCCCTTCTCCATGCCCCCTCAGCCGGACTCGGGACGTGCATTGGTTTAACAATCATTATAATTTGCTGTAATGTCCTTAAAGTGAGTCAATGTTTCACACTATTACTCAGTTTAATGGTCAGGTGCTTTTTTTGTGTGATAATGGTTTTCGTAAAAGGGTTGCCACTTTTTAACCCCTTCGTGTCTATGCCAGTTTAGACCTTTAGGACCAGCTATTTTTAAAATTTGCCCCTGTGTTCCATTATAGGATGTTTACTTTGTGGGCGCTTTTTACTTAAAAACAGGAGTGGATTTTGCGATTGTTTACCGTCACACATTGTACTTCAAAGGAATAAAAATTTTGATTGATATCTTTTGTGTTTAGTTATGAAACAAATTAGAAATTTGGCAAAAATTTCTTAAATTATTCCATTTTCAATTCCGAAATTTCTGCTATTCAGGCAGAATAGCATAGCATCCAAGTAACTTTATAACTAACATTCCCGAATGTATCTTTATATGGCCATAGGGTTGTATCATCCTCCTCTTCTTTTCTACTTGTTAGAAGGTGTCATAATTTGGGTGCATTTTTTCTCATTTTATGAAAATCGCCAAACCCGTATTAGAGGCCCATGCTTCCCTTTAACTGACTTTGAGAGGCCTAAACCGCAGTAAAAACCCATAAATCAAATGCCATTTTAAAAGAACCTACGAACAACACCCCTCTATGTGGAAAAAATCACTTTAAGAAGTTGTGTTTAACCCTTTAGATGCTCACATGGGTTAAAACAATATGAAGGGGGTGTAATTTACAGCGGAATTTTTTTAGACAATATATAATTTTGGGCCAAAATTAACCGTTACAAAGTATTACTGACAAAAACGCCACAAAGTTTGAATACCCAATGTCTCCCGAGTAGAAGATGCCCCATAGTGCTGGTGACTGCTGTATGGCACCTGGCCGGGCAAGAAGGGAAGCAGCGCCATTCAAACGCAGATCTGCATGTCACATTTTACGCGCTATAAAATGTTTATGTTTTTGTAATTGGAACAGATGGGAGATTATTGTTTTTGTGGAGGGAAGATTCCACTTTGCAGGTGGCAATCATTTACATGGCCTCAATATCTAATAACAATTTTCTAACTCTTTCTTGGTGGTGGTTAAAAAAATAATGCAATTCTTGTTTATGGTTTTTTAGCATTTTTTTCGCCGGACGTTTCACCATACCATAAAAATTTATGATTTTATCTTTGTTCTATGGGTCATCACTATTACGGTGATACCCCATTTATATGGCGTTTTATGGTTAACTTGTTTTGTCAGAAATAACAACTATTTTGTGAGAACTTTGCTTGTTTGTTGTATCGCCATGTAAACAATGGGAGAACCATTTAATATTCTTTGTTTCAAGAGCGGGTTTATAGCTTAATTTTTGCGACAGCGGTACTTATTCTTGGTATCATTTGGGGTAATGTTACTTTTTGATGTAGCTTTTTTATGTGCCTTTATTATGAGTCCGATGTAAAATTGTCATTTTTTGGCAAGTTTTTGTTTTGTGTTTTTTTTTTACGGGCCCGTTCACCGTACGGAGTTCAGTGACGATTTTTATTTTATTGTATGGGTTTTAACGTGACGTTGTGGATGCCCAATATGTTGTGTTTGTTTTGGTGATTTTCACTTTTTTTTAATGTTTTAATTGGGAATTGCAATTGAGGGACTTTTATTCTTTTTTAATAATTTTTTTAATTGCAGCGTTTTTTTTTTAAACTTTTTTTTTACGTTTTTTTTGTCCCAGGGTGGGAACATGAACAAGTGATCATTTGATCACGTTGTTCATTGTAATATACGCATACTATGTATTGCAGCAATTTACATAGTCATCCTATGCATTCTGCTAGCTGACATCACACGGTTACGATCGTGCTGTAGCACGATCCACAGCTTCAATGAAGGCAACCCTGGGGGCTTACCGGGCTTCATGGTTGCCATGGCAACTATCGGCACCTCCGTGCCTTGCACGCGATTCACCATCGCACCTGCGGTGATCACCATGACTTGGATCCTACCGTCAAGTGCGGGAACGACCCTCATCCATGATGTAGTATCACTTCAAGGTGCAGAAGGGGTTATAAATCTTCTTTCATAAGAAACACTTCCTGTGTATTTGTACCTTATCTTTGCTTGCTTGACAGCCAGGTGTTACAGACCTTGGTGTACTGTACTCCTTTACCCCTTAACAACACGTGGATGTTATCAACTGCGGTGTTGGGAGGAGGCTAATGGGTCAGAGCAATCTCCATACCGTGAGCCATTTTATGCATATGCAGCAAACACACACCAGTAAAACCCACGACTGACGCTAGCACCGATTGTGGCGTTGTTAGCCAGTGCGATTTTACCAGCCCGCCGAAAGCGTTATAAAGCAAGGGCGCCTTGCCATTTTGTTTGATCATTTCTCTGTGTGACCATCATTGGGGTGCGGCACTCTGGCGGCAATTTGTTCTCAAATCAACGCTCTTTCCCTGAAGTGATATAAATAAAAATAACAAAAAATCATAAACATTTTATTCTCCGCCGCATCCCAAATGCGGTTGTTTTACCCCGGACTGAAAAATAACAAAAAGTCATGCCAAGTCAATGTAAAATTAATAAAAGTGTCAAAATGCCGGCCATACGTCCTAAAATGGGTAGCATTAAAACATCACAAAAGTCACAAAGACAACACACAAAGCCTGTACACTGAAGTAGGAAAGGTACCCCAGAACATTTTTTTTTTTGTTTTGTACTGGAGGTCTTAATTTTTTGTAAAACGGGATGAAAACATTAAAAAACCTATATAATTTTGTATACCTGTGATAATACCCAACTAAAGAAATAAAGTAGACATGTTCATTCGGGGTCATTGCCGACGTAAATCCAACACACATGAATGGCGAAATGCATTTTTCACCATTTCACACTGCATTTAAGTTGTTTCACCACTTTCCAGTATATGACCGGAAGGTGGGAGACACGAAAAGAGCCAAGTTGTTAAGAGGTTTGTGATAATATGGCCGGGGGGGGGCTTTACTCCCAATCCCCCACTTCCCTCCAGTCCTCTCCCCAAGTTAGCCTAATGAGCTCAACACTACAGGCTGCTGCGGAGGAACTCCGGCCTGCAGGGGTAATCTAATGTGCAGCCACGGTGTCAGCTGAGGCTGATATTCCCCCCATTTTCCATAAAACTCTTAAACCATACGTTGATTGTGACGTTATGGAGTTATGGGTCCATGGTCACCCAAGGGCAATTACATTTTTTGGATTGTTATCTTCAGGAGATCACAGTGGTCCCCCGTCCCATATCTCTGATAGGACCATATCAAATGGGTCCAGTTTTGGTATCAATCATCCAGGCATTCGTGCCCAGATCCAATGATACCAGAACCCTGACCCTATGACTTCTCCTTGAGAGCATGACTTCTCCAATGTTCTGGACTTATACCAGTAGGAGGACCCCTGACTCCCTCCTGGGAGTGGACAGAAAAAGTTTTGTCTACACCGATAAAAATCAGACAACTCGGATGCCTCTCATCTTTTGTCGGAACCCATTTTAAGTGCCGAGAAGATCTTAAGGGGTGACTATCAGGTTCCATTAGGCCCACACAAGGTAACTAACTTAACTGAACTGCCAATACTCGTATGTCTAAGAAACGGTATCTTTTGTACTGTTTTAAAACTGGTTACCTATCTATGTGTGTACCAGTCGTCTAGCGTGCCCTAAGGCAATTAATACAAAATTTAACATGTGCTCGCTTCGTTTATATTGATCCACAAAGCCAATGTCCGTGTTTCTTCCTCGGTTATATACATGCTACCCTACCTCGGGTTTGTTCCCCTCACCCTATATCATCCTGTTACAATACAGACCCCGGGCCTTATATTAAGGTGAACTGGTGGCAGCTTAATAGGGTTGATAAGGTGCTTTGCCTGAGCTAGTGGAAAGGGGTCTTATACCTTCAATTTTGGATTTATTGTTTTGCCATATCCGTTGTTGTGTGGAACACTTAAATCACTTCCTGCCCTCTCGAAGCAAGGCGTTTCTGAGTTTTCTAAAAAGGATATAATGTCGGAAAGCGTAACGGCAGAGGGGGGGTGGGTGTCACGTCTAAATCTTTTAGATGTGGGGTGCAAAGAAAGGATACTGACTGCTCTATGGTCTCTATGAAGATGCCAGTCATTTTCATTTACTTTAGTTTTAACTGAATTTACTTATGTAAACTGTAGTTTTTTTTTACCCAGGAAACTGCTTGCAAAGAACATCTAACACAAAAATCCATCATGACTTCCAACTTACTCAGTTGACCCAGGCATCGTGACTGTGGTAATCTTCTATATTTTTATCCATTACATCCATCCTCCTACGTATAAAGTCCACTTAATATTATTTTAATGAGGCCGCCTGAAGATCTGGGGAATACTAGCTCTAGCAAGAGCCCCTCGCGATGTAGATTCACAGCGCTTTACAAATTAACTGTCTCACCCTGCCCAACTCCTCTCCCTCGTGTCTTGTAATCTAAAAGCAAAGCAAAACGTGCATTGTGGGGGTAGGGACTTTCTCTGCTCAATTTAGCATCATGTGAAAGCTACAGAGCTAAGGGCTCTTGAAACCAACCAGTCGTCCGGCTCATTATCATACCAACTTTTAATTTAGATGAAGATGCCATGTGAAACATATAGAAATTACCATTCACAGTGCTTGCATCTGAGGCAGTATTCCTGGTTTATCATCTAGATTTTCAATGGTAGATCTCATTAAACCCCTTCCCAAAAGACGTAATATAATGGCCAGAATTGAGCAACTTGCCTGTACTATTACAAATCCCGCTTCTGCATCGGCTCATAGGCGAGTGTGTGCCATAAACTGCGTTTGTGTTACCTGTGTATTAAGCGTCTGGGTAGTGTCTTTAAAGGAGAATTGACCCCTTAGGGTGCGCAGCTATTTTGTAGCTTAAGCTCAGCCCGATTTTTTGGATTTCTGACTTGCTTCGCTTTAATGGTTATAAACTTTGAACACTGTTACTTATCAAAGCTTTCTGAGATTGTGTTTTTTCCCCACATTGTACTTCATTTGAGTGGTAAATTTTGGCAGATAATTTTTGCGTTTATTCAAAGAAAAAAAAGAAAAATATAAATTTTTTGAAAATTTGCCATTTTCGAATTCTCAATCATTTGGCGTTTTCAAGGCGATCGATTTACCACCTAAATAGTTGCTGAATAACATTTCCCTTTGTTCTACGTTACATTTTCCATAATTTCTGAAATGTCTGGATAATTTATTTTGATGTCACGCGGCTTACAAATAGAATCTCGCTGTTTCCCTTCCGATTTTCAGAAGACTATTTGGGGATAAATACAGTTTTTGAATGAAAAAAATTCTTACATATTAGTCTCAAAACCCCGATATAATCTACATCTACCCTTTTTCAAATCTGCACCCCCTCAAGCTAATCAGAAACACTTTTACGAAGGATTGTTAACCCTTAGATCTTCATATCATGAACTCAAAATTGAGAGTGAAATTTAGAATGGTCATAATTGTTCCCTATACGTTTCATTTAGCCCTAAAAATTTACACATTTCCAAAATTAAAAGAGAAAACCCCCATACAAGTTTGTTCTTCTGCAATTCCTTCCTGAGGACAAAGACCCCCCAATGTGGCTGTGACTTGTTTTACTGGCGCCACAGCTAGGTGCAGAAGGGAAGGGGGCGCTCACAGCTTGCCAGATTTTATAGATTCCTCATTGGCCCCTTTTGAAGGCTATAAATTTTCGCTTTTTCGTATATTTGGGTCATGTGACGCATTTTTTTTGGCGGGACTGAGAATGCTTTTTCCATTGTTCCATTTTGGGTTGGTATCACCTATTTTGAAACTTGAGGAACTGTTTTTGAGACAGGAGTAGAAAAGCATCATTCTGTGTACTGGATTTTTACTTTTTTTTTTTGTTGCACCGTAATAGACGACTAATCATGTTATCTTTATTCTAGGGTCGTACGATTCGGGTAGAACCAGACATGAATAGATTTTCTTACGTGTACTAATTTGGCAACAAACCCTCATGTGGGGAAAAATCTATCATTTATGTATTGCGTCTTCAGTGGCATAACATGTTACTTTTTTGGCGACGGAGCGGTTGATGGCTTGTTTTTTATTGCGGACAGGTTGTACTTTGTGCACGCATATCATGTCTGAGTACATATGGTTGTTTATCGCATTTATAGCCTTTTTTGTGGGATTGGAAAGGTAAAAATCATATTTTGGGGGTTTTATACAGTTTTTTTTTTACGGCGTTCATCATGCATGTTCAATAATGATTTACTTTTATTCTACGGGTTGTTACGTTCACGCTGTGATACTAGATATGTTGGGGTTTGTGTATTATTTAGACTTTTTTTTGAGTTATATGTCTCTTTATATGTTTGGGGGTTTGGGGCATTTTAGTGATTTATACTTTATTTTTTTTTGAAGAACTTGTTTTTTTTTACTTTTTTCAACTTTTATAACCATGGGAAATGACCAAGCTATTATCTGATTGCTTGTTCATGATAATATTCCGGCAATACGATATTGCAGAGTATTATCATTGTCACCTATACACATTGCATAGGCTGGCACTGTGCCAGTAGATGACGTCACCCGAAACGCCATCTTCCGGCAATACCCCCCCCCCCCCCCCCCTCTTCCAGTACTCTGGTTCCAGATCGACCCCGAGTTGCTATAGCACACGATCGGCTCCCCCGAACACGGTTCGGGGTGGTGATGGGGAAGACCCCAGATGCATGTTTTAGATGCACGGTCCGCTGCTGACCGCGCATTAACGGGTTAAGCAACCGCGATCGGAACACAACTTCCGATCGCGGGTGTTACCTGGGTGCTGGCTATTAGTTCCGAAGCCGGCACCCTGTTTCCTGTCCGGTTTGGCTCTGATCCAGGCCGAGCCGGCATATAAAGCGCCGTTGGCGGATATGTCCGTCCACGACATAATGTAACTGCGCTCCGGGGCGGAGATTCCGCACGAGGGTGAAGGGGTTTAGTGACCTTGCGTACCCTTCCAAAGTCACCGCCTCTAAGGGCACCAATACTGCAAAGGTGCTGGATTGAGTGGCTCAGGTGCTTCACCACTCTCTTTTGAAGGCTGGCCCAGCAAGCTTTAGTGGATTATATAACACGTGCAATAAATTTATAGAAGATTACCACGTCACAGGGCCTGGACATTGTCTGCCATGACAACCTTCCATGTGGTCCTGTGGTAACTTTTCCTCCTCTCCCAAGGCCTTCTTCTTCTTTCTCCCACAATTGCATGTTTGGCTGAAAGCCAAAAGAATTGTGGTTGATCTCCAACATTTTCCTTGAGTGCCTGCAGAAATTCTTTGGTAACCCGTGGCCAGATCTATGCCTCACAATTCTGTCTCTTTGGGCAATGCTTAGAAATCATGGTTCTCACATGGTCTGGAAAATATGCAAAGTTTTCCAGGATGGAATAAGGAAAAACATGCATCTTTTACGTTACCATTACGCAGCTTCGTGCCTCAGCTGACCTGCAGAGCCTAAATGAACTATGCAAGGATTAAAACCAAACCATTAATCTAGTCAGACGACACAGATTCCCAACTGTAGAACTCACTGTTTTCGATGGGTTGGATCTCTTTGTGTACAGCGTACAGTACATTACTAATAAGCTGCATGAAACAAACTTGAAAATTTTTAAGGGGACAAATACTTTCCATAACCCCACTGTATATTGGTGACTTGGGGGACTGTTCTGATTTATTATGCATATACCATAGGCTTCACAAGACACTGCTGGGTACTGTCCTCCTGGCAGTCACAGTTGGCAAGCTTGGGATTCCTGCGATTTGCACCACCGTTATGCAGGCGCCATCCGATGTGGTGGCTGTGGCAGCAAAGTTCAATAACTAAAGGGTTCGCTTCAATACAACCATGTTCCCCTGAACAGATGGAGATTGCACAGGCTTCTGCTTCAAATCTGTGGCACTCTTCATGACGTTCATGTAACACCACGGTGTGATAGTACAATCAAGCCTGTGTGGCATGGTGTAAAATGTTTATCAGTGCAATGGCCCACTATTTTGACCGAGCAACTGATCAGTAAAAAACAGTACGGATGTCTTAAACACCAGTTTTCCAGGAAACAGACTATCCTTTATCCGACAGATGCCAGCTGAAGCAAACTGTAAAAACGTGTAGTCGTCTTTCACTGCCAATTTTAGTTAGCCATTTGTGTGCAGTAGCTCAAACAACGGAGCACCGAGTCAGAAAACAAAGACATTGTCCACAATCATCCAGCATCCCTTTCATCATTCTCGCTGTGTGAGAACTAAAATGGGGTTTTCTTTAGAAAATCAATTAACCCAGAAAGTTCTATTCTAAACTAAAGAAAAATTTTCTCCAATTTTCTTAATTAAATAGAAACCTTTGTCCCAACCTATATTAAAACCATTTTTATTGGATTTTTTTTTTTTTTTTAGTTGGAGCCTGACCATGTATATTAGAGATCGCAGATACGTCTTGCTCCAGTGGTATCATCCATTTGTATGAATCACTGGTGACTCATACGAGCAGATCATTATTGCACTCATGTAGATATACACCCACAGACATTTCTGTACGGACAGATATTATGAAGCAAGTGGGAGAAACCAGACTAAAGACCCTCTCACACCCCAACAGATTTCGCTGACATATTGGCATTCTAAGTAAATCCAGGCTACACGTTATTCATGGATCGAAAAGAACAAAAAAAGTAATATCAAACCTCAACTACAGGAGCATTTAAAAAAGGGATGCTGTTTTTTCTTAAAAGTATTAAATACCTGACCATATATGACCCACATAAGCTTCAAGTTAGATTTACCTTGACAACCCTTTAAAACAAAAAGAAAGAAGAAAGAAAAGAAAGAAAGAACAGCCATTTGTAAAAAATGAGGTTTACTAATAACATGAGGAAACCCTAATAGACTTGTTGTATCACTTTAGCATTGTTCCTAATATGACCGATAGGCGGATTTAAACACAAAGTAGGTATATATGGAAACCCCTGTAATCTCCAGGCGTGAATGCAGACTGCACTATGCAATTTATACAAACATTTGCAGGAGTCACAAAAAAAAAAAGGAATATAGAGAGATTCGTCTGGCAAGTTCATTTGGTCCCATTGGCAATCCAAATCCCTATAATACATGTCGCAAATTCAATATCATTATAGTTTCCGCATACCATCTAACTGCATTGAGATCAGTATAGTAACGAGATTCCATCTCTTCACATTAACCCTAACTAAAAGTGCAACTAAGTGTTCAAGTATAGAGCAGTCGTCTCCCAACGTGTGGCTCTCCATTTGTTGAACTACAAGTCCCACATGTCTGCAGTCTGTGGTCGCCAGCATCTGGAAAATGCAGTTAATCCATAAGTTGAGGTCACAGGTTATAGAAATGGTGTGTCGTTCTGTGTAGCATATGAAATTAGATTCAAGTCATATCTCTTTGCTCTTCTTGGTCTCTTCCTTTGCTGATAGTGGTCAACTGTTTGCTAGCAGGATTTGTGCGGAGGAACTTGGTGGTTGGTTTAGGTCCTCGTCCATTTGTCCACCACATTGTTCTATATGAAGAGAATGATTAAGGAAACGAGTTATACGGATCCCGGGCAGACAGACTGGGGCCCTTAACCTTACCTGTAATAAGTGACTCAAGCTTAAGAATGTTTCACACAAGAAAGACAAAAAGTTTATTTTGGCAAAGAGCATTAATTCCAATGACTATGTAATGCAGCTAATGCCCATTGATCAGGTTTCTTTTCTTTGTTATTTCCCGCGGCCTTGACAGAATTTTCCTGTATGTAAAGGTGTAGCCAACAGAGTTTTTGGCTTGTACAAGAGTCCTTCGCTCTGATGGCTGCTCCTCTTTCTCTCGCTCCGTTTAACAGTAGGCAGACACGCCTCTTCCCACTGTTACACACAGAGAGAAGAGTCATCGGAGGGGAGAATTGGGAGAGCTGAAGTGATATGCATGGGCATTTCATATGGGAGGAACTGTACCAATACATTCCCCGCCCTAGGCTTACTACTCTAGTCCAGTAGTTTCCCAGTTATTGTGGCAAATTAGGACCTCGACTTATACTCGGGTCACTTATCTCAATTATATACATTATGCAAATATAGCTCCAAAGGAGATGTGGGGACAAGTAGATTGACTATTCTTACCCCATATAAGTCCAATCTAAATCTTTTCAGATTGCTTTACATCAAATATAGATTATGTTTTTTGTGAGTCTAAAAGACTTACATCCACAGTCCAGCTATTAGATGTATAACATCAAGGATCCAATTAATCCCAACTATATTTTTTCAGAAACAAAAAAACACTGAGTCTATAGTAGGGAATTTTTCCCCCCAAATATAGCAGCAAAGACTAACTCACTAGATTAACATCTCCTCCAAGAATGTTTTTTCCCCTAAAATGATATATACTACGATGCAACAACAATGGCAGCACCCCACTGAAACGCTGTTTGGTGAAATGGTCGGCTTCGACAATGGCAACTACAAACATATACTGTCACAGTGTAATAGCAGATATCTTATATGGGAGGGCTTCACCTATAAAGCCTTAATCTCTTGGGGACACACGTTATGCCTTCTTTACCTGGTGACCTTTTATGTGTGGTTTGACTCCTATTTATGGTATTTTTAAGAATTTCACATTCGCCGGGAGACTTCCAGCTAAATGTTCCACTCCCTGCTCATGCACTTACCTGTGTTAAGGGGGGGAATTATTGCTCTATCCATATGCCCTGTAAGACACATTTCTTTTGTTACAATCATGAAATGTTGTTGGCTGAAAGCAAGTAAAATGCAAAACACCCTTTACATCCTCCATATTATTTACCAGACTTGAGCACGGCAAGGTATATCATTTCCAGGCTTAGCGTTTATCATGATTCATAACCATTGATCCGTTCTGCCCACACTTACCATCAGCTTCAGACAACACATCACGTACGATTCTAAGAAGTGTAGACTTTCCAAATATTCCTGATCTTCGCAATAACAACATCTGCTGCAAGAAGACAGCACAGATCTACAGCAGCACAAAATGAAACGAAATGGATATATCCTATATTAAACAAGTGCCCTTGACCACCCGGTCTCTACAACCTATACAAAAGTATATTATATTTACTCTGTAATAACATAGTCATAATAGCTTTTCATTTGAGGCCTTTCCTTCTGCACCCTGAATGGGACTGTACATCTTTTATTTTTGTTCGCTTTTGTGTGGCTGGTTGCAAGTCTGGATTGGTTCCTAACGTTTGGCACTTCTGAATACACCATACAAATCATATAGGGGAAGAAGTGACATTTTAATATTGTAATTTCTAAAGAAAAAATTGATAAAAGAAAAAAATCTTCCAAAATCAAAGTCCCATCTCGTCCAGGAACTCAGTCATAAATACAATAAACCTAAACTTTAACAATTGGACTTAAGTTGTGTAAAGGAACACTCTCAGTCATGTTTTGTGCAATTCAACATATATGAAGGCCGATACACATGAGGCTTATAAAAAAAAGTTGCTACTTTTGAGAGCAGGTTGTATCTACTTATGACCCAACACACCCTTCCCCAAAATACATGAAAGTTTACAGTTTGAGACTTCTTTGCAAAACTCAAAATGTTACGATTGACTGCGCTTTAATTGACTTTCCCAATGTTGGGTTTACTTATGTATTAGTGGGGACTCCACTGCCATTAATACATACTGAAGCCCGTGAACATATCTATATTTTTATTGGAAGAGATGAATAATGCACAGGCAATCATATATAGCTTTGTTATAGTACTTTATAAAAAAAAAGCTTTTTTTCCATTTTTTTTTTTTCTGCAGCGCTTTGCCTTTCAGTGAGCAGCATTCTGAAAGTCCCTGTTCGTCTAACACTTGTAACCCACCAGAAAAGTTCAGCTCTAGGGAGACAATCCTAAAGACTTTTCCTTAAAGTAATTACAGAATGTACTATTATCAACGCATTATGATTGTGGTCATAAATACCTTTAAGTTTCTTTAATATGTTTGCTCCAAGTGCCCTGTGCAAATAATGCCAAGTGGCTAAGAGGAAGGTGACAACTTGTTGTAAAAGGGGTATTTACAGTATGGGATAGTAATATAACAGTTTTGCTTCTCATTGATTATGTAAGGCATGTACCGGAAATATTCCCAAGACTTGCACATGTCATTTCAGTACCTGGTATTTAAGTTAAATGTAGCTTCTTCTTGCAACTTCAATATTTAGATTTTTAAATGTAGCAGGTCAAATATGTTACTCTAGTAATTTACAGTATAATAATTTCATACCATTTCTGTGACCACTGCGCCACAAGTAAAAAGTTTTTAAAAAAGAGTAGAAAGAAAAGACAAAAATTTAAAACCCCAGTATGGTACAAGAAAAGACTAGCCCCCATAAAAAAAACCAAGTATGTCAATTTTTAGAGTTTACTATAGATTTTCCACTAACAGTCCAAACACCACTTCCACACACATTATTAGATAAGTATTTGTAAATTGCTAACCAGTGGACACCTTTAAAAAATTGTGTCCCAAATGACCCAAAAATAAACATGATACTTTGTCTTATATTCCCTAGGTCAGTGGGGGCGGACCTATGCACTAGTGTCAAGTAGGGGCCTCGGAGCTTTCTTTCTGGGGCACCCAGCACAGAATTACCTTAGGAGCTCAACCTTCCGCCTCACTCGTTGCTATTATTAAAAGTGACACCTAAGGCTGCCAGGCACAGGAGACGGAAGGTGTGGACAGTGATGGTTCATCGTTGGAGCTCCTGCTTGTGGTGCCCTTGATTCTTCCTCTTCAGGGACCTGGAAGAAGGCTACATGACCAAATGTCTCCGCATTCTGATTGTATTGGTGCCTCAGGCGATCAATAGGTTTACTACTACCGAAATAGCATGTTTTGCACTTTGCAAATAAATGTGTTTAGTTGTAGTTTGGGCACTTAAGTTTCTTCTGAGGCTAAAGGTATTGAACAGGCTGCATAATGTACCACTACGGTCTATAGACCGGGGATTTCCAGCGTTGTGCTGTTAGGGCAAAGAGTACGAGCGCATCATGGGAACTGCAACACTTGATTGCTTGGTGAAATAAATGTGATAGTGGTTTTCAAAAGAATCTATCACACAAGCACACAACCACAAGAATAAGACCTATAGTTTATGTTCTCCTCTTCATGGCTGCCTTCGTGACTGATCCCTGATGGGAGCTGCTTTTTACGATTCTGTCAGGTAGATAGAGTCCATTACACTAGCTCACATTCAGCATGACCACTCGAGGGCGCCGGTGGGGCATAGAAGGCAACGTGGATTGTCGCACTGAAGACAGGCGGGCAGATCCCACGGCAATTGACCCAAAAACAGTTACATGACACAAGACCACATTCATAAATCATGTTTTGCTTAGTTTTCTGCACATTGGTAAAACATGACAAAAGGTGATATTTGTCGTGTGGTTTGTTCTGAAAAGTAGGTTAAAAAAAAATGTTTGTTTTGGATACTGGGTACTAGGATTTTTCGACGTGCTGCAAGTGAGCAAAGTACAATGCCCAAAACAAGTCTGGTCATCATGGCCACATCCAGCTGAACCATCCAGACTAGTAGTTGACTGAACACAGACAGAGCGACTGGAGGTGGTTTTAACCTTTTCACCATCCGTAGTCTCCTCCCTCGTGGTCAGTGGTTGTGGACACTCGCCTTGGCGGCTGCCTGTCACCGTACCTGTGGTCTGTCGGGTGTGGCATAAATTGAGGACTATCCAGTTTTTCCCATGACTGCAGTCCTTTAAACCATTAAACCAAACAACATGAAGAAGGTTTCATTCTGAAAGAAAACTCTGTAATAACATGACAACAAAGTTACATGCAAAAGTAGGTCAATTCCACCTGGAATAGTTAAGTCAATCGCCCATGACAACTTTGGAGGAACCAACCACCTGTTCAGATAAAAGTCGGCTATCGCAGGCACGTGTGAGGAAGGTGAGCACTCAAACTGGGAACATTGTATTATATTCTAGGATTATAAAGCTGGACTTAGACATCTGGGTGACACACGCACAGGTCCGACTCTCCCTGCAATGAGCGAGAGCGGACAGCTGCGGTGTGCATATTAAGCAGCTGTGAAAGGGAGAGGCGGGCACAAGTTTTGTATACAAGAGCACCGAGTACATACGTGATACAAGAACAATCTAGTACATACAGAGCACCAGTTCCAGATACAAATCCATGAACACAAATCCTTTCCAACATGCATGCAGCTACTTACAATCACAAGCCAGGTTCCAAACACTCCAGGGCTCTACAACAGCACTGTCTGTCAAAAAGGCTGGTAGACTCCTTAACAAGTACCTCAGTCCCCCTCATTCCATCTATTTATTCAGCACTAACACTAAAAAAACGATCTTCTGTTTGCTGTGTTAACAGCTTTTTGCCTTGATAATACCGTATTAGAGGAAGTGTCATGATCGCTGCAACACCTAGAGAAGTGTCTTCAGATCTATGTTGAACTTAGTACCATGATGTCCTTAATGTGTATGATTAGGGAGAAACCTGTTATACTGTTCATTCTTTCCATGAGCCAAAAAAACCCGACTAACTGCAACCCATACTACAAAGGCAGTTCTTCACAAAAGATTGCCTTGTGTGCATACCTGCATATTAAGCCTCTTAGCACAAAGTTGAACTAAATGGACATAAGAACCTAATTCCCTAAATGAGCACTTGCATCTGAAGTAGGCTGCTGCTGATCCTAACAATGGACGGTGATGAGTGAATTACCCAAGAATGCCCTCCAAATGAAAACAATATTGACCACATTGTGCTGAAGCAATGAGTTTTTACCAAAGGAAGCAGCCACAAAAAAGAAAGAAATCAAGTTCAGGATTGACACGAAACGAGCAAAAAATTGCCAAGCTGTTGACTCAGCACTCAGCGGTTTTACAGTTTTGACTGTTGTTCGTGGTATTAAATAATAGAGATAAATCTTTGTATATTTATTTGCAATATAAATACTATTGTGGATGTGTACAAGTTATTGACGTGCGAACATGATACAAAGGATGAATCCGATGAGCTCATTCCAGAAGCTTGCTAACAAATTGAAAGTTGCTCTAGATGCTCATTTGTTGAGCGAGAATTTAATGCTCGGCTGGGGGTGGGAAGACAAATACCATCACACTTCCCATGATAGGCAGTGTCTTACTCTCCATAGTTCTGAAGTTCCCTCCCGTTCATCCACTGTACGTGGTTAGGCAGCATCCTTTCCCATCCACAAATCGATATACCTTAAAAACATGGATAATCATCTATAAGGTCACACATCAAGGTGTCCAATAACCGAAATGGTACATCCCTGCAAAAATTATACCATACACCGTCAACATGGGGGGTTTTACCTTCTTTTTTTTTAAAAAAAATAAAAACTAAAACCTATATAAAAATAGTCTCGCATGAGAGCTGACCCATAACAGTAATAGGGAGGTGGGTGCAAAGTGGTTTTTTCATCAACTTCACAGCATTGTAAAATATTTTCCCACTTGAAATTCTAAATGATGCCACCAGGAAGGTGCAAACTCTTAGCAAAAAACAAACCCTCATATCGTCTGTAAAACAGACCTCAAAAAAAATATATCTGGCTTTTGAAGAATGGGAGGAAAACAATGAAACGTCAAAATCCAAAAGAGGATTGCCAGCAAAGGTTAAGGAGAAGTAAACCTTTCTCAGGTTCCTCAGAATGTCGAATAAGCTAAACATGGAAGTACATAAAGAGAAAAACTTTGGCCTAGACAGTACCCCATGTCGTGTAATGTGACAGTATTACACAGTTTTTGCTTAAACCGTACATACAGGCCCAAAGTACAGACTATGCACTCCTATCACTCCCCTCTGGTGCAATAAAAATTGTTCTTACAGTTCCACGTTAACAATAAGCCATTCTTCGTCACATGACAGCCCGTGCTTAGCTTGCACCTAACCTGTATAACTCATGCCAGGCTGCCATATAGGAAGCCAGCTACACATACTTCAACAAACCATGTTTGTTATGTGAGCACACAGGAGTTCTGCCTTCGCTCCTGATCCTGTTATCCTTTTTAGATACACAATCAGCACCACCTGTATCAAATGCGCATTTTTTCTTTGTCTTTTATGAGGTTAGCATTTGAAATTACCAAGGCAGTCCAAGGCAATGTGTAATAAGAGCTCTTCAGTTCAGAGAGTCATCCACCTGCCATGAAGGGGTTCTACTCACGCAGTTCTCTGTACACATAGCCAGGCAAATTTCTGTGCAAACTTGCTAATCGTTGTTTCTCTAACGATCCTCGAGAAAGAGTCAGCCGATATCAAATGGTGGGGTCACCCTAGCACTGTCCAAGAGCTTTTATCTCTTGAGTTCGACAGTTTCATATGGGGACCAGGTGTCCTTATTAAAAGACCGCCTTGCAGCCAATAAGCCCCCTTAACCGCTTTTTCCTGCATAAAACTGTGTCTCCAGCCTATTTAGATCTAGCCACCCACCAGCAGATTCATAAATTTCAATGTTTTGGAAGTCGATCTATTTCGCAATATATTCTAGCACATTGTTTATGTTTGCACAACAATGTGAGTTTATAGGAAATCTTTTTGGATTTATGAAAGATTGTACAGTGGCAATCGTATGTCATTGGCAAGCACAATATGAACATAATACTTTTTTCTATCTGTAAAAAATATGTATAGGATGGAAAGAGCATACGTATCTGAGATAGGGCACACAGTACAAATCTCACAGAATCAGAAAAAAAGAAGCCGGCATCTGCAGGTCGGTATTGTGAACAAGCAGAGGACGGACAGAGTAATGTTCTTGTACAAAGATAGATTGGTTTTGATATTCACACCTCATTAGGACTTTACAAGGGTGTCCTAGCTGGCATATAGCCATTATAGCCTTGCGAGGACCAGCTTTCATAGTCCCATCAGAGAGAACGGCACCTGTCACATGTGATCCCCCCCCAAAATAAACAAGTCACACCTGATAGCCAACTGTGTAAAAATCTGTTCAAATCAATTTGGGATTAATACCAATTACACTCCACCCGCTACTGTATTAGTGCGGACTGCAGGCAACAATGTCCAGCCTGCGGACGAACACAGTTGCACGTGATAAGAGTTCCCTGCACCATACAGAAATGATGCAAGGAATCCCTGTCTGCTGCACAAAGTGAGCGACGGTCCTGTAAGAACTTCTTATGTCAGTGCTGCAGTTCGGCAATGTGGTGCATCATGGTATGGTACCAACATATGGGGTCTGTTTTCAGGGGTTCAACTGTTGCTCTGTACTGCAAGATTTTCGAGCAAAACATAGTTTATAAATGAATTAAAAAACAAAAGAAGACTGTGGCTTCGAAGGGAAACTTTGACTGTCATCTCCTTGAAAAAAAAAAAAAATCTGCATCAAGGAATAAAACACTACAAGATTTATACCATATATCTACAACTAATCAACAAATAACCATACATGAGATACCCTTCCCTTTAAATCATATTACCACAAACATTGCTTGCCACTACCCCATACAGCATATAACCTCAACTGACAATCGGCTTGTAAGGACGGATGTCTCCATAAAAAGGGTTTACCATATATGTTATGGTAATTTCCTTACTCTATAGTAAAGTTTCAAAAATTCTTGCAACTAAAGGGACTGTCCCCTTGCCATTAGATATCATAATGTCAGCGTAGTGGAACAAATGACTTCTATAAACTTCTGTATCAACCAGGGGGACTTGCCCAAGTATCTGTTCAATTAGCTGCTGACAGATGACGTCCTGCTGAGGGTCCGTCAGTGTGAGGTTACAGCTGAGGTCAATGATAAGTGTTTGTAGACCACATCCAAAAACAACTACAAGATACAGCACCAGGCTGCCAGGGCTTGGAACAAATGGGGCAGCCAGGTTACTTTAAGCGTTGCCAGCTGTACCACCCTCTGTATCAATAGTCATGCGGACACAACATGCTCATCCTCTTCCTATCACACCACTCAGGCCGGATAGAGCGTCCACAAGCTGGCAGTGTCCCACAGGCACACAACTTCTGTTACCACGTAGCTGTGTACATCTGCTTACAAACAATAACCTTGAGAATCCTTACACTGGTAAGACTCACAGTACACCCAACCTGACAGTAGATCAGTTGACGAAGATTCACTTTCGATACAGCGGCAATTCACTCATCACTTTCTGGACTTTCAGTAGCCCAAAACGTACCAGGTGGTGTGTGTGTGGTGTGTTGCCGGCACATTTATCATCACATACCTCTTGTCAAGCGAATTAATGTCTCCTGGCGTATAATGCTTCTTTCATCCACACAGAGAACGGTGATGCTGCCCGTTTTATCTGCCACTTGCAGGACCTCACTCAGCCCATCTTTAGTTTTGTAACTCTGGCCTGTGTTGAAGAATCAAAATGGAAAACAAACTGGGATTAGTCACAAAAAAAAAAAAAGTCACAACTTGGATCATCTAGAAGTGAGTGTCATGTAAGATAAGGCGCACAGCTGGGATGCCCACGTGTTGCCAAGCACCTGCTGCTCACCTACAGCCCCTCATGAAGGGCCCACTTACCTATCTCCAGGACAATAAAGATGACATTTAAATTTTTCTGTCCGGTCTTAATGGTCTTTTATGGACACGTACGAGTCGTTTAGCACGTTCATTATGATTTATTGACACACAAAGCATTACTGATCACAGGGGGGCTGAGTACTGTATTGTGTGACCGTGGAGCTCGCACACACCTGGATCTGATGCTCTACCCAAAAATTAGGGACAATATCAAAAGTCAAGGCCACAAATGCCCAGAATTCAGGTCAATAATATTCCGGTGAACACAATGCTGCCCCCAGTGCCAGGCAAGGTCAGCGCAAGCCGGAGCATGAGCTTCCTTATCAAAGCGACACGAGCGGCTTGCGCCTGACGTTACCACAAAGCACTAAATGTCGTGTATTTGCCCCTTTTTCGATGATTTGTGCCCTCTAAAAACCTTTTCAATAGCTAACAAAGCTCACACGCCCACCACCTCTCTCCGCTCCACAAAATGTCTGCAAGCATGTGCGGCGTAACCTCACTATTTATATGTGGTGTACCACTGCAACACTTCCGAGGAAACCGCTGTGTGATAAATTGCCTTTTCATCGGGCTTAGAAGTGGTCTAAACGGAGTAATCCCTCATCCAGAGTATATTTATTTTACGAATCTTATTACTCGACCAGCCTTTCTCACACTGAATTTACACCGCCAATAAGGTTCAGATGCGTCAAAGACGTGAATGGAACAGTCCCCGGCATCTGCCTGTTCTTTCTAACGAGTGTACAGAAATCCTTGAGTGTGATTGGTAGTTGACGGTAAAGAGGCGTGGTCATTGGTCTTTTGTCCTCTGATTCCTGATTCGTGGTTATTGAGGGTGTGAGTGCCCGTATGGAGTGCTTGGGCTTATGCTGCTCCTTGTTATTTCATTGTGCACGTTAATGGCGCTCAGCGTTATGTAAAGGTAGCATGGTACGTGATGTCTCATCCTGCATCAACGATCGGTCTAAATATTAATTTGGTTGTACCATTACAAAGCAGTGAAATTTGCTAACAGGAATACACGTTAGTATGCACATACATTCCACTATATCCTGTAGATACATAGTCCTGCATACATCAGTACACTTAGATACACTCAAAAACGTCCACTGGGAATTTGACTGACTAATTTTTGGGTCCCCACCTTACAGATTTTTTACCTACCTCTTATACTACCACATCACAATGCAAACATAGATAGGTTCATAAAAACATAACTTACTGCATAGAAACTATTACATACCTAATATAGACAATACCAAATCCATTTACTACATAGGTACAGCACTGGAACCACGCTACTACATGGATATGGTACCAGGAACCATTACTACATAGATACAGGACCACGCTTACTACTTAGCTATAGCACCTGAACCAAGCACAGTGCGACAGGCAAAGGCTGCGATTAACGAACGTAACGGCTAAGGCCGACCGGGCATTCGTGCAGCGCACTGGAGAAGAGGAGGAGTGACCGCTTCCTCACCATAGAAATGCATGGCAACGACGCCCGTGAACACAGGAAAGATAGGACGCGTCCTTCTTTTCCCTGTGTACCAAGAGGTTCCGTATTCTCGTGCTGCCATTACCACCTATGGGCGACGCATGTATGGATGCAAGCTTGCGGCTCTACGTATGTCCTCCAATACGTTCGTCTGAATGCATCCTTATACGCTCCAGACATCACGTGTCTGATGCTGGATGCTAAATCTCATGTAGTACGAGATTGGCTCCATGTAGGTCGTCCTCATAGAAGAACATAACAGCGAGTCACAGCAAAGAGGATGTGGTGCCAGAATTGTGAGCTCATGGGTAATACCAGCACTTACTGTATCTGTGACTCACAAACTTCTTTGATTGGGGATTTCTATTTCATATGTCTCTGCAGATATAAGCCACAAGTTATTCCATAGCTGCCCCATTGGCAGAGGTGTAACTTACAGCTGCGTTCCAATGTAGAATCTACAGTGTAATGTATCAATTATGGAAGTGGTCTCCTCCTATGGGTAAAGACACCCTTTTTGCCACCCTCAATGTTTGGTAAAATAAGATAATCCTTTATTAGTCCCACAGTGGGAGATTCCCAACATTACAGCACAGAGAAAATACAGAGTGCAGTACAAACAATGACGAACAATAATATTAGGGATACATGAACAAAAAGAAAAAAAAAGGTTATAAAAAGCCAAAACAAAAGAAGACAAGTAATGATTGCCAGTTGCTAATCAGTCTGTGGATGGGACCTGCAGGGACTGGTTAGATGGGGGGGGGGGGCACAGGTTACTTTCCTTTGGGCCTTGTTGGTTGACGCACTGATCACAGAAGGGAGGAATGACTTCCGATAACGCTCCCTTTAATTGACCAATTCACATAATGGGTATGATTCCTATCTGAATAGAGATGCAAATTGTCCTCTCCACTTAGTTAGAAGTTATGGAAACACAGCTTTGTGTAAAACCTATGGAGAAGTTTGGTGGCTTCTCTTTAAACTAAGACCTTTAACTGTTGCAGCAGTGTATGGTAAAAAGACCATAAGGCAATAGAATGATTATCCGTCCATTCAAAGTGTCCTTGGCTCTAAGTTTCCTCACGCCTGCAAAGTCTCCTTAAAGACATCTACCATCAGAATTTCTGAAAGTAGGAGCCCAAACGTACTTGGCCGTTGCATTTATAGTATGAGGAACAGTTTTCTAATCTCCAGGGACTGCAGGATGCCCCCGAAAAAAGAAATTATGGAAATATGCTAATGAGCCAGAAAAGCAACTGGCCTGCATCACCGGAGTGCTTTTGGCTCCTAAGACTAATTAAATATGCAGACCCCAACTCTTTGAAGTTGAGCCTGATCCACACACAGCCAATGACTTCACCACGGGCAGGTCCAAAAAGTGATGTCGACGCTGTCTCTGGATCAGTGGGTGGGACCGGGCGCAACTAGATTGTGGGCGACGTGCATATTAATTGTCTTAGGAGCCAAAAGGCACTCCGGTGACGTAGGCCTAAGCTCCTTAGCATATTTTTATATTTCTTTTAGGAGGGCCATCTTTCAGTTCCTGGAGATTAGAAAATCTGTTCCTCATAATATAAAACAACAAGTAAATTAAGGCATATACCATCACAGCAAACCTAGCATGGTGAGCTTGCTGCGCCTCGTTGCTCATTCTCATACTAACAGAAGTACGAAGTTGTGTGTGAGCCGACGTCATAGGGGATGGATGTACAGAAGGAGGGGGTAGGTTGAATATCGTCTATCGGACACCAGGGGTCAAAATATGGTAATGAGAAAGCCTTGTTAGAGGAAATGACCATTTGTTTTCATGCATTGTGAACCAAGTATACCTGATAGTGACATGATGCAGAAACATATCTTGTTTAATTCCTGATCTGAGTGGTTTGCTCAAAAAACAATTAAAAATTCAGGACCTTGGGAAAACTGCTTTGCAGTCTTCATAAACACATACACAGTGCTACCTGAACTGTCCAGACAGGAGTTATCACCTGTGCTGGATCACTCATACCACAGCTAGGGATGTGCAGCAATTGATCTCTGTCTGCCTGTCAGGCACACACACTCTGGAGCGTGCAATAACTAATGTAAGAGGAAAAGCACTGAGCAGTCAAAGGAGCAACAGAGCCTCATTATCATAATTTTAATAAATCAAAATAGTATATATATATATATATATATATATATAATATATCATAACATATATAATATAACACACAGTTAGGGCCAGAAATATTTGGACAGTGACACAAGTTTTGTTATTTCAGCTGTTACAAAAACATGTTCAGAAAACAATTATATATAATATGGGCTGAAAGCGCACACTCCCAGCTCAATATGAGAGTTTCCACATCCAAATCGGAGAAGGGTTTAGGAATCATAGCTCGTAATGCATAGCCTCCTCTTTTTCAAGGGACCAAAAGATTGGACAATGGACTCTAAGGGCTGCAATTAACTCTGAAGGCGTCTCCTCGTACCTGTAATCAATGAAGTAGTTAAAGGTCTGGGGTTGATTCCAGGTGTGTGGTTTTGCTTTGGAAGCTGTTGCTGTGACCAGACAAACATGCGGTCAAAGGAATCACAAGTAGGTGAAGCAGAACATCCTGAGGCTGAGAAAAAGAAAAATCCATCAGAGAGATAGCAGACTGCAAAATCAACAGTCGGTACATTCTGAGAAAAAAAGAATTGACTGGTGAGCTGGGAACTCAAAAAGGCGTGGGCGTCCACGGATGACACATGGTGGATGATCGCCGCATCTTTCTTGGTGAAGAAGAACCTGTTCACAACATCAACTGAAGCCTCACATGAGGCTTCTTCTCAAAGACCTAACTTTGCAAAAGTGGCGTTATCTTCTGGAATGAGACTCGTTTCCGGTCTATATCTACACAATCACAAGAATCTCCAAGTTTCCCATTTCATTCCTCTGCTGTCTACCGTCATCTCCTCGTCTGGTGCCAGCCTTTCTTCCTCCACATCTCCGGCTTCATGGACTCCTCTTACACATTGGGGAACATTTACTTACCCGGTCCATTGCAATCCAGCAGCGCGTTCTCCGACGTTGATTCGGAGCTTGCCTGAATCACTAGTCATGCGCCCGATATCCACTAGGTGTCGCTGCTGAAAGCCAGCGCCGGCGCGACACAATCCGATCGCGTGTGCCAAAATCCCGGGGCAATTCGGCGCAAACAGGAAATTTCGGGAAACCCGACGAACATGTGCGATTCGGACAATTAGTAAATGAGCCCCATTGTCTCAGACGGGGGGTCCAGTTTGTTTCCCGGTTCTGGCGTTCCTGTGCAGCCAAGCAAGTAAAGCTGGATTTCTTGTACCATCCGCAGTCTAATGGACAAGTGGAGAGATTTAATCAGAATCTGGGCTGCTATCTACGTTATTTGTTTCCCCCAACATGATGACTTTCCACCCTGTTGCGTTGGTCAGAATTTTACTACAATTCCTTGGAATCTGCAGGCCCGCTCCCTTTCATTGTTTATGGATTACATCCACGCCCCCCTCTTCCACTTTCTGTGCCTTCTTATGTTCCTGCCATGGAAGAGTTTGTTCAGATCTTAATCCAGTCCGTACCTCCTACTCTCCTGAGCTGATGTCACCAAAGTTTGAGAGAAAAAGAGGTCCAGATATGAAGTTGGTCAGAGGGAAGTGGTTCTTCTCGTCGACAGGAAGGGGTCGGGCTGTAGGAGAGGTCTTGGGAGTCGAGAACAACATCCTGGTCCGTGCTCTTCTACAGAGGTTGCTTCAGATTAAGAAGAGAGGAGGCAGAAGGGTCCCAAATCTGCAGGTGCACCCATGTGCCTCGTGGTGCCGCGGACCCCAGTTGCAGCCTCACTCACCATACCTTGTTCCAGCAGCGGACCCCAGGCTCCGCCACGCGCATGCCTTAGCTTAAGATTTTAAAGGGTGAGTGTGCCAATGATTGCCGCCTGTCTTGACCTTCTGCCTTGTCCCCGACTCCAATCCTGTGCCGCCTGTCATCTATATTGGATTTATTTTGCCAATTCTATATGATTTATTCAAATAGAGTATTCTGGAATGACTTCTCAGACCTTTCCTAATCCTAAGGCTAAACTTCTACCTAAATCTTTTCCCATTTTATTATATAATTGGCTGTAATATTATCTTTTTTTAATTGAGAGATTTCTATAAATACTGAAAGAAGTTTATCCAGGTTTTAAGTTGTTTTGCCACTTTATTGATAAATTGATAGAGCATCTTTGCAAGTCATCTTCTTATAATATTCTGTCGTTTTATAGAGCTACAGATTCTCACATAAACCAAAGTCACCCCTACAAAGATCCAGCCTCCTTGCTTCATCAAAATGTATTATTCTGTTACCTATTATAGATCCTTTAATGTAAAGTTTATCGCATCTTTGCCGAAAACTACTAGGCCTTAGATTCTGTACTTCACCTTGGCCACCACCATGAACCTGTGGAGTACCTGGTGGTATACCGCCAACCTGCTTTGCGGCGGGCTCTGATGAAAACCGGTGCAACTTAGACTCCGCTCCCAGTGTCGGCTTACTATTCATCGCTTGCTGTGGTTCAGTAGGTTATAATGTTGATTTATTTTTTTTTTTAAAACAATAAATATAAATTCTTGTCCATGAAAATATAGAACACCCCCTGAAAATAAGACTAGTGCCTTTTTAGGAGCAAAAATTATATAAGTATAAATGGGGATAGCTACTGAGATTTACCACAGCACAATAGTGATACACATGAATCAAAGAATATTAGCATAAAAGAAAAAGTTTGTTTAAAATTGGTGTACTTACAGCGTCTCCAGGTTGCTTGGAAACAGTGAGGAATTGGTAGGGTAAAAAGCGCTCCATTGCCAGTCGCCAACAGAACGATTAAACCTCAGTCTCTTCTCCACCAGGGTCTGTCAACAGTGGAACTTGCACCTAGTTCCTTTTTGATACACCATATATCTTAATGACTCAAAGATTTGGCGATTATTTACTTTAAAATGTTGTTACTTGGACCGGTGTGTTCCCAAAAGGGTTGTCCACCACTTGTACTTTAATACAAGATGTCATTGTGATGCACCATTGAACAGCGTATCTCTTGTACCTGAACTTTTTACCCTACCAATTCCTCATTATTTTCAGGTAAACAGGGTATATGTTTTATTTCTTTGAAAATTTCTCAATAATCATGTTTAAAAAATCTGATTTCTTACAATTAACTGTCTGGGCAACTGCTGTAACACCATCTTGAGCTTAACCTCAGGTGTTGAATGTTTATAGGTGCAAAATCAAAGGATAAAGTTCTCATAAAGTAAATCATGACCAAAGCTCATTCTTAAATACAGCACCAGAATAAAACTCACTAAATAAATAAAGAACCATAGACAAGCCCGGTCCATAAATGCAGCATCAGAACCAAACTCAGACATAAATACAGAGCCAACCTACATACAGTATTTTTCGGACTATAAGGCGCACCGGAGTATAAGGCGCACCTCAATAAATGCCTGCTAAAATGTCTAGGTTCATATATAGGCGCACCAGATTATAAGGTGCACCGGATTATAAGAATGACCAGCAGGTGGCAGACAGTGCACAGTTCAAGGCAGCTGTTGTCTGTAAGTACAGTAATATATAAGGTGCATTGGACTATAAGGCACACCTTTGATTTCTGAGAAAATCAAAGGATTTTTGTGCTCCTTATAATCTGAAAAATATGGTACAAATATAGAGTTAAGTGAATAATTACACAGGAGAGCCAAGCTACAATACATATGCCACCAGACCAAGCTCAGAATATAGAAATAGTCATGCGCAGTAATAAATATACACCAGACCAAGTCTCAGATCATAAATACCACACTAAACCAAACTAAGTCACATAAATACAGAACCAAAACTAAGCTCATACCAGTAACATACAAGTTCATACAGTAAATAAAGCATATTACCCTGATCAATACAAAACAACAGAACTAGCTAAGTATCATGAATACAGCATGAATCAACCAATACAGGTACAATATACAGCACCAAAACCAAGATAATTCATAAAAACAGCAGAACCAACACCAGAATCTCAGACAGGTGTACACATTTAGGTCTAGTCCTCTAACACCAGCAGTGAATCTATCCACAGCCTAACTTATTAATTGCACTTACAGATTTGTGACCATAAAATCATTGACCCTACGTGTTTCTGCTTAGATATTTCAGGCAAACAGCTATCTATGTGTTTAATTGTTACACGAGTCTAAGTAGCTCATTTTTTCTCTGGTTAGACCGCTAGACTACAATGGTGGTTACTCATCTAGTTGTATGGTGAAAAAACACAGCAGCGTGCCACTGTTGGGAAGCTATGCAGCCACGCTGTGGTCATATTAGAGATGAGCGAACATACTCGTCCGAGCTTGATGCTCGGTCGAGCATTAGCGACTCGAAATGCTCGTTGCTCGGACGAATACTTCGCCCCTCGAGAAAATGGCAGCTCCCCCGTTTTGCTTTTTGGCGGCCAGAAACAAAGCCAATCACAAGCCAGGAGACCTCTACTCCACCCAGCATGACGTGGTACCCTTACACGTCGATAGCGTGGTTGGCTGGCCAGATCAGGTGACCCTGGGATGACTACCGCTGCCCGCGCTGCTCGGATCATTCTGTGTCTGGATGCCGCTAGGGAGAGAGCTGCTGCTGGTCAGGGAAAGCGTTAGGGTGTTCATTAGCTTACTGTTAGGCAGGAGTGATTCTCAAGAACCCAACAGCCCTTCTTAGGGCTACAATAACGTTATACTTTTTTTTTTTATTTGCAGCTAGTACCATATTGTGAGGATTTGCAGGGGGACTTGCTACCGTTGTGTTTAGCTCTTAGTGGACACACATATCCACTCAAACACCAAAGTGGGAAAATTTATTAGGGGTTTGATTTCAATTAGGCACAGTCTGCCATTTACTTTTTATTTTACGTTTATTTTTTTAAACTCAGTGTCATCTCATCTGCATAGTAGTGTGCTTTCATACTTGGCTAGAAAATAGCCATAGGAGAATCCAAACGGTTACTTACGCCTACAGTAGCGTATATATATTTGATTTCTGGTTGATCTGCTGGTGCTGTCCTTGCTGCAGTGCATCTACTAGCAATGTGAGCAATTTGTAGTGAGACTTGCGACCGCTGTGTTGCGCTTAGTGACGCACATATCCATCGCAAAGACCGAAGTGGGAAAATTTATTAGGGGTTGGATTCAATTAGGCACATCTGCCATTTCCTTTTTATTTTACGTTTATTTTTTAATAACTCAGCGTCACCTCATCTGGCATAGTGTGTGCTTTCATACTTGGCTAAAAATAGCCATAGGAGAATCCAAACGGCTTACTTACGCCTACAGTAGCGTTTATATATATTTGATTTCTGGTTGATCTGCTGTGGCTGTACTTGCTGCAGCATGCATCTACTAGCAAATTGTGAGCAATTTGTAGTGAGACTGCGACCGCTGTGTTTTGCGCTTAGTGACGCACATTCCATCGCAAGACCGAAGTGGGAAAATTTATTAGGGTTGGATTTCAATTAGGCACAGTCTCTCCATTTCCTTTTTTATTTATTTATTGTTAATAACTCAGCTTCATCTCATCTGGCATAGTAGTGTGCTTCATACTTGGCTAGAAAATAGCCATAGGAAATCCAAACGGCTTACTGCTCTACAGTAGCGTTATATATATTTGATTTCTGGTTGATCTGCTGGTGGCTGTACTTGCTGCAGTGCATCTACTAGCAAATTGTGACAATTTGTAGTGAGACTTGCGACCACTGTGTTTTGCGCTTAGTGACGCACATATCCATCGCAAGACCGAAGTGGGAAATTTATTACAGCGCCGCCTCCAACTGCCCGCTCACCGACTGTTGTGCGACGTGCCCACGAGGTGGAATTCAACACTGACCATGTTATCCAGAGTTTACCAGCAGCGCCGATTGATTGTAGACTGCCAGATGTCAACTTCCACCAGAACTGGTAGTCAGGTGCACCTGCCCCTGATTAGCCTGCCCGCCTTAACTGCCGCTGCCTTGCATATAGCTCTCTCCCCTCCCCATATATAGCCAGTCACTCCCCTATATCACAGCACCTTCTCCTGAATATAGTCTGCCCCTGCCCCCCTGTATACGCCGCTCTCGTGCCCTGTTATATAGCTTGCACCTCACCTGATATGCCATCCTCTCCTGCCCCCGTATTAGCCAGCTCCCTGCCATGGTATATAGTCCTACACCTGACCCCCATATACAACAAACCAGCTCCTGCCCTCGTTAGCACTTAAAAAAAGAAAGTCAAAACTCAACCTTTCGACAGGCCCCCCCAGGCAGTCTCTTCTTCCATCAGGCAGCGGCAGGTCCGCCATACGCTGCCCGACGGAACAAGAGAAGACCTGCAGGGCGTCGGAAAAAAGGTGTAAAAAGTTTTTTTTTTGACTTTCTTTTTTTTTTCTTGACTCGAGTATAAGACGAAAGCTTGGCTTATACTCAAGTTATAAGGACGAATATTTATTATCGTCAGAAGATGACATACCCCTATTTTTTTTTTCGGTGATGAGGTTTAATTTAAAACTCAAAAACCTGCGTAGATTTAATATCCCCCGATCTTACTGACCAAAGATGAAGTGTAACAAAATTCATTTGGGGGCCCAGTATATTACTAATTAATGGAGGTGGCAGAATATAACTATTTTACAGAGGATCCCAGTGTATGAAATTAATGGGGGTGAGGCCCAGTAGTAAATAGTTCAAGGGTTGGGGGGCAGTATTTAAAAATACTAATGGGGGGGGCAGTAATTAAATAACTAAATCGGGGGCAGTGTATTAAATAATTACTTGAAGGGGCCAGCTCTAAATTCATTGGCACCCCAGTTATATTAGAAGGGCTCAATGTATATAAAGGGATCAATGTATAAATTAAGTCATGGGGGACCATTTAGTTATATATTGGGAGTGACTATATTAGGGTGCAGTATTACCTTGGGTCTGTTATAGTAATATATGCAGGGAACACAGAGGTTTATTATGGGGTATATGTTTGGGGGTGCATATTCTTTTTTATCCAGGTGACATTATACTGTGAGTAACTGTGGTATTTTTAGAGGTGCACAGTGCGGGGCATGTGCTGCCAAGAGCTGGAGACATCTGGTGAAACTTCGTTCAGCCATAGGTTACGATGGTTCTGGATGTGGAGGAGAAAACACGTCCCTGTGAGTACAAGATGCTACTTCTGCCTGTGTCCAGATCATTTCATATTGTATCACTGACTACATTCCTAGTGGAGACACTCTCTGAGATTGTACTGTACATTCCTGTTTATTCCTAGTGTTCTGTAGATATGACACAGGGCAGCCTTGTGGTGTGGGGTTTTGTCATCAGTTATTGTTTGGTTTTTGTCTTATGGATAATGTTGGTGCTTGTGACTTCACTGTAATAGCCCTGTTCTGTAACATCCGTGTGTGTATATTAACCCCATGTCTGTGACAACACTAGTGTGTATTAACACGGTCCAGGGTACAGTGTGGGGTATATGTATGGGTACAGTGTGAACAGTTGTGATGTGAGGAGTATATATGATATATATCTTGGTACAGGTGAACAGTTGTGGTGTGAGTATATATATATATGGGAGGGCCATCGGGTCAGTTGTGGTTGAGGGTATATAGGATATATGAGGGGGTTACGTGGGTCAGTTGTGGTGTGTGGGTATATATAATATATGTGGGGGGCACAGTGTGGTCATTTTGTGGTTGAGGGGTTATATGATATAATGTTGAGCACATTGTGGATCGTTGAGGTATGAGGGGTATATAATATATGTGGGTGCACAGTGTGTTAGGTGAGGTGTGAGGGGTATACATGTGGGGGCACAGTGGTGTTGTTGTGTATGTGGGGGGTCAGATGTGAGAAGTATATAGGATGATGCCGACATGTCTGTTTTATAAACCTGCAGAGATGAGTCATGGCTGAAGAAGTCTCCTGGAAGATCAGACAGAAGGGAAGAGACAACCGTCAGGGACGTTCTCCCTGGAAGTCCATTATTTACCTGCTGCGGCCTCTTTTGTGCAGTGACTGGTCATATACTACTATATGCTAGTACATACTGTCTGTGTACGTTATCATTTAGTATTGTAGTCATTATGTAGTGGAATAATCAGATGTAATGTTATTATTTGGGCTTGTACAGAGGTGTCCATTAGTGATATTGTCCTGTGCACGGGGTGTTTGTATAACTAACAATATGGCGTAAAGATCATCAGTAAATGGAGTTGGTAATTATTGGTAATACGGTCATGTTGTGGTAATCCGTGGGTCATTTCGAGGGATCATTTGCAATTGTAGCGCTATGTTTGAAATATTGGAATTGTTTAGTCTCTTTTGGTACAGTATTGTGGAATCATTATTCAGTAATAATATTGGCAGGAGTGATTTTTCAGTTTGTCATGGACCAAAATTGGAAATCGTTTGTAAAAGTAGGAATTATAAAAACTAAGATCCCATTGTTTCGAATATCTCTATAGCTTTGGAACTGTCGTAAACTATGTGATATCTTGTTTACATTAGTGTTTGGAGGGGGCCCCCGCATTGGCTGCCGACGTTGGGGGGCCCCATCCTAAATGAGTTGCTCCACTACCGCTGGGACCCTTAATCTGGCCCTGGATCATTAATGACAGGTTCTGCTCCACAAGAAATGCACAGAACGTACTTATTAAGATTTGTTTCTGAACATCAATTACTTGGTAAACTGCATCGAAAAAGACTTGGGATTGGTTGTGATGTGTCAACTTAAATTTTAGTGACCAGGCCAGACATTTGCTAATAAAGCCAGAAATAATTCTCCTCATAAAGGTCAAATTTTTACTGGTCTGACCACACAACGGAATATTGGTGTACGTTTTGGGCACCAGTGTATAAAAAGGACATAGAACTGGAACGGGAGCAGAGAGAGCAACCAGGATTATTACGGGAATGGGGGACTAGATACAATGATTACAAGATACAATAATCTAAACTTGGGTTTAACACTCTTACAAAAGACGGCTGAATAGGAGTTCTTATTACAGTGTACAATATCTGAATGAGGTAGTGCAGGGATCTTTCATAAAAGATCTTTTCTGTGACCAGACAAGGGAATCCTCTATGCCTAGAAGAGAGACGGAAAAAATATAACGTTTGTGGGAAAAACACATTTGTTTAATTGTTATAGGTTGGGCTTGATGGACCTGCATCTTTTTTCTAACCTTATACTATTTACTGATATTGGTGTTTTTGATGTTCACCTTTTTGTGGACATGATGGACCCTTTTGCCAGCTTTTACAACTTCATTAGGAATTGTTTAATAATATTTTTCTCTCACTGTCCTTAATGTTTTATAATACCCAATTCTATTAGTTAGTAATGAAGAAATAATCCATGCTAACCTAATTGGTGGAGTTACTGAATTTAAGAGCAGAATATTGAATTGCGAATTTCTAGCAGTACTTTTTACACGGACACTTCTGTGGCCTTATCTTCCATTACGGATATGTACTAATTTACTTTCATATCATTTATTTAAAATATCCCCGAGAGTCATGGCATTTCTTTAATGCTGTTTCGGCTAAGAAATGCTTTCTGCGAGCACTTGAAAAATACCCTTTTCAGATTCTAAGGTCACTCTGTGTTTTATGCTAGACCTTGCTTCCCAAGGTTATGTTTCTTTACTAGACCCATACTTACAGATAAGCAGTAAATTATTTACTACAATGTAGTACTTCCCCAAATCCTTTTACAGTGACAAGTTTACACCACATATATATACTAACCATACCAACTCCCCCTACCATTTACATAGACAATTATATATTATTACACAATCTATTTGGCAAAAACCTAAAACTATGAATGAAATGACATGAATGAATTCATTCTATACAGAATGGACCACATTAATTGTATTCCATAAAGGAAATCTTTTCGTTAAATATGCTAATTTACAGTCATGATATTGTTATAATATTTTTGGGTATAAATGCATGTTATTAACCAATAATTACCAATAAAATTAGCCACGGTACGAAAAGAGATTGTTGTCCTTGGATCATAAAGTTATAATTGCTCACTCACTATAATGCGCGCTCTATGTGTTAAATTTAATTTTCTTTTAACAATGTTCATTATAAATAACAGCTACTAATGATCATCTTAGTAAAAGCATTCAAAAAACATTTCGAATAAATTGGATTAATCAGGGAAAGCTCAGGCTGGTGATTTCTATGTACTTGACACAAATGATAACACATCATTACAAAACATACTGCACCATCTCTAAAAAACCACATATTCACCTCACCTCCGTTTCATGCCCTGTCACTACAGTGATTTTGTTTGTCTATATCTTTCCATCTTTCTAAGCAAAGAAGATACACTGCTGGAAAAATGCGGAAGGTTGACTTTCTGCTGGAATACTGCTGTACATATCAGCTTCTCGATGCCCCTGACTGTGACAGATGTACACTCTCTTGTTGTGATGGAATCCTGTAGGAGATCGTACTATGTTGCATTGGAGAATCTTAATCCTTTCCCCCTTTGTCATCAACCCAAATCTGAGGCTGCAGAAGGGCATTAACCTGCCAGCTTCCTCTCCTCACAATCATTTATCATCATATGCATTATGCATAGTTATCGCCTTCTGTTTTGACACTTGCAAGTGCTGACCCTGTCATTTTATATCATCTAACGGAGCCTGAGGAAGTAAACGTATGATACGTACTAACCAATACTGCCAAGCACACAGCACTGAATATGCGATGGATAAGATTTTATTGTCTACAGTGTTTAACAAAGAGAGAAGAGAGCGGTTCACACCACTTGTATGTTAGTAATTGAAACAGTCAGTCACTGCTCGTGCTCCACCGCTTAGCTGTATGAGGACTTGTTTTCTTTCAGACAATTGTACTTCCTAGTCTCAGCATTTAAAGGAAATCAACCAAATCATTTTTATTGTAATAAAATCACAATGCTAGCATACTTTTTAAAGATAATCGCTGTGAGATATGCTCCTTAAAAAGAATTTAATTCGTTATGTAAATTACCTGAAGGGCTCCAGGGGGCATTACGACACCCTACGGCGTGCCAGCAGGCCTAACTTTAGGGGGTGCAGAGGTTGCGATCGCACCCGGGCCCAAGATGTTTTAGGGATCCTTATGGTGTCACTTTCCAACATGAGAGAACATTACTATTAACCATACATTATAGTCGGGGGCCTGGCCAGCACTTTGCACTGTGGGCCCATCAGCTTCAAGTTACGCCACTGGGCGCCAGCTACAGTGGCCTTTTGGGCCATTCCGTCCCAATACTCTCTGCATAATGCGATGGCGGGGGGCGGGGTGAGGAGGCTAAAGTCATTTTTAGGAGCAATCGCCCAGCTTAATCTTTCATAAAAGCATGAGGCCTGCTTTGTAGAGCTTAAGTGGGATGTGGTATTTCCTTTCGTTACATTCCATACAATGTGCTTCCGAGCAGGAAAACTCAAATTAAAAAAATCGAAAGTGAATGTGAAATGACAAAAAAAATAGTTATCCCATTTGTGCTACAGGCTTGTTGTTATGCTTTTTGTAGCTCTGTACCTTTATACTTTGTGGACAGTTTGACTTATAACTTCATAGATCTGGCATTTGAACATAGGAGGATACTTAATATGTTTATGATTTTTTTTGTATAAGCATTTTTTGGAATTTTTATATTTTTATGTTTTGTTTTCACGTGGCGAGTTTGGGTAAGGGCTTTAAATGTTGACTGTATGTTGAACATTCTGGGTGCCCTCATAGCCCTTCCCTAGTGGTGCATAAGACACATGTTATGCACTGAAATTTGGAGAAGTAACTGCTATACATTTTGGGACTGAAATAGTGAAAAGATATAGATCTGTGACTTGTATGTTTTTTACAGGCGATCCCCTACTTAAAACTGACAACTCTACTACTGCCGACCCCTAGTTACAAACCGACCTCTGGCAATTGGTAATTTATACTGTACTTTGTACTGTTATCAAGTGGCCTGCAATGAAGGATATTTGTTAATATCCTGGTTTGTTAGAAAATTCAACAGTTTTTAAAATCCAATTCTGAGGTTCAATTATAAAGTATACAGCCCCGACTTACATACAATTTCGGACTTAAACAAACCTCCAGGACCTAGTCTTGTACGTAACACGGAACTGCCTGTATATGTTTCCTTTTTTCCTAAAAGGTGTATAAAAATATGCTACATGACTGTAATGTGTGGCTAAGACTGGATGATAGGTGTATCTTGAAAATCTACATTACTTTTACCACACACTAATAAAAATAGAATCCAATAAAATAAAATCTGATGCTTGCACCCCTTTATTCATCTTTCATTAGTTTATGCATTTACAGTAAATATATTCAGCTCTCATTGATGGAAGAAATTTTAATCTAAACGTATGTATCTTAAATAAATGTATAATGTTAAACCAGCTTATTATTTGCACTGAAAAGCGTAAAACAAATGTTTCACATAAAAGCCTAAATGAGCTACGGTAAGACATAAATTGTCTGCCATTATCGCAGCGAGATATGGCTTGATTACAATCTGGACGCGGAAGGATTCCTTAATCCTCTTTATTTTCAGTTTTAATTCATTTTCCTTTTATAGCTTTACTTGATATGATGCTTGTTTATCATTTCCACTTTCCCTAATCTTTTCTGCATTTATTCTATTTAAATAGCAATAGGGAATAACATATAATAATGTCTAGAAATGACCCTAAATAACCTTCAACTCTGCACTGGTAGCTTTATAGCAGTTTTTCCTGGATATTGTATTATCCTAACTTGACCACTATTTTGTATATGGATTTATTGTATATACGCTAATTGGCATAGAGAAACCAATGGTGCCGCCTGACATTAAATCTGCCTATTGTAATGTCAAGGACTATCAATAGTTGCCATACCAAGGCAAAAACATTACAATATCACTTATAAATACAATTTTTTTTGAGTGCCCAGAATGAATTAAGGGGTTTTCTGCATATCATTTTCAGTAAACTTCAGCAGGACTGCATACGTCACTATGTAATGTTTTATACTATTGGAAGAAGCAGGATAATAGAGGAATACTAAAAATGGCATTGCATCAAGCAATGCAGGGTCTGAGATAAATGTCACAGAACGAAAAGTCATATTCTGGCTTTTAATACTAACAAAATGTGGTATTAATTTTTCAGTGGTAAGTTTTTGTTAGAAGAAAATACCACTTTATATCCTTGACTATTTAATCTTAAACCTCGCTGGAATCTATCTTGGTCTCCCAAGACCCCTGTCTGCTCACTTAAAGAGATTATCCAGATCATTGCCCACAACGAGCTGCCACATTTGTACAGTTACGGTTGGTGATTGACAGGGCACAGACGCGCTGATTGGTATCACTACGACCACAAAGGACACTCAAAATAAAACAAAAATTCCACATTACGTGGATGGTAAACAGGTGCTAGGTAGCAAAAGACTCCGGGCACAGCCCCCAAGGTATCATCATTCTGAAGAGTCCACTGCCTGTACACAGCCCCTCACATGTTCTTGCAGTCCAAAACAACTTACCGCTATAGAAAACACAGTCAAAAATCTTTACCTATTCCAACCAGTAAATGCAGGTGATGTGTCCTCGCATCGTACCTGTTCTCTCTAGCTTTCCATTAGGCCTAGTATCACCATGTCTCCTCTTTCACCATCATTGCTAATAATAAACCAAAAAATCACGAATACTAATCTGTTTCCCTCCTTATTCTTTCCAGCTTCTGTGCGGACAACCGACAGTCACATTGTGTCTCCTGCTCTGGCTGCTGTTTAAGCTGCTCCAGCAGGAACGCAATGTAGCCACATTATTATGTCTCTCCTGCTCTGTTAGTGGGTTGCATGGGAAGCTGATAGCTCAGTGCTCCTCTATGCCCCTCACCCTCTTTTCTGTGCCCCGATTGATAACACAGAGGGAATGAGAGCGGGAAATCTCCCCCGTCAGTGTGATGTTCCCTTCGACCACTATGTGGAGATTTGTAGGGGTACATGTTCGGTCACTGGCTTTTCGAATGTCGAGTCAAAAACTCTCCAAAAGTCTGGGGAGCAGACGATGCCCTTCTGGTTCCAGTCTGTTCTCAAACCCTCGAGGGAGATATGCACAACTCCAAAGGAAGCATACCTGACGGTCCTGGCGTCAGAAGGTATCAGTACTGTTGTTCTGTGATCCCCATTCCCTTGAGGGTTTCTTACATTAGGTTTATACTCATTCAGTATTTAACCCTGGTGGTAGGAGCCTCATCCAGGGGCAGCTAAGGGTGTGCCAAAAGTGGATAAAAGCTTAGGAACATGGGCACTGTATTGCTTCTAACAAATGCACATCGAACTTCTTTTTGGTGGAAAGAAATCCATTCCAGTGTCAGGAGCAACTTTTAACTGATTACCAATTTGTCCCTGCTAACTGTGGTTGCCCAACCAAGTGTATGTTTATTAGTTGGTTTGTGAGGTAGTCAGGGAAGAGTCTGGACAATTTACTTCTTTAGAAACGACTCAGGATTTAACACTGCTGACACGTAGATAAATGAAGAATTTATTTTCAATTAGATTGAAAGTTTAGACGTACAAGAATACATTTGTAAAGAATTCAAAAGCTTCACTCAGTTGCTTTTTGGTCCATCCTCTGCGAAGGAAGTGTTAAATATAAGTAATTCAATGCTTTGTGTTACCGCAAAATGGCGCAGTCACAACACTACTGGTCCTGCGAAAGAAACAACCCCATACGGTGATGAGAAAAAGAATGAAACTTGAGGTCTTGGATAGATGACAATGGAAAATTACTGAAATGCTTGGTCATTAAGAGGAAAGGGTTTGAAATCAACTGTCCCCCTCAAAGCTGTGACATGTTTAACACTGCAGCAGACACATAAAATATCATGCAAACAGCTAAAACGGATTAGTGACTGTGAACAAAAACGTTAAGGGGCTGGCCACTTTACCACATGTTGACTCTCCTGGTGTTTCCTAATAATGCGTATCAACGAGAGTGTTCCCATATGACAGCTCCTATAGATTTTATTTAGATAGTTTAATTGACACCACCATAATTTGTCTGATCTTGAAGTAAAAAGGGAGTATAATGAAGTAAGTGTTACTAAATCTAAAATATGACAAAAAAAAATCTGTTTAAGATGTCCGACCTCTGACTAAAAGCCTAACCTTGCTGTCATTTTTCTCAGTGAATTAACGCCCACTAGACTTCCATAATAATCATCATAAACTATTAGAATGTTTCCATATGGATGACTGCAATACCCAATGCAGTAGAACAGACCCCCCATTATTCGGCAACTGATGATAAGAAGACCATTTTTTTTTAATAAATAAAAGCCGATCCCGCTCGTCAATGTAGGTTACTCCTAATGTCATCATTGTTCTTTCTATTGTGCTCCATTCATCATAGATTTTAAATTGCTGATTTTAGTAAGCAGAAAAGATTATTTTCATTTCATTTATATTAAAATAACCATTGTAACAGCACTAAGTTCTTAGAGGGCTGCCCTAGCGAAAAGCCTGGTGTGCTCACCCTCAGTAGATCGTGGTAGCAGGTTATTGCAATTCTCATGAAGCAGTATAAAATTCATATGCATTTAACCAGTCAGGCTTCAAATTGTGGTGGTCAGGCTTCACTGACCAATTTAATAGTTATATTCAAGTCTATAAGGATAAAAAGCAGTAATGCATATACTATTCCCTTTTACTATAAAGCGCTCTAAAGACACCACACATGTCAGATCTGCTGACATTCTAATTTTCCATCGTATATGGTTATCCCATAAAGTAACGTTTTACAATAAATACTACAGATGACCCAAACACTTGTGCTCAATGGTTAAAGTCTGAAGTTGTCTCCTTTATTCTAATGTTCTATATTGATGCCATTCATTGCCATTCGCCATAGCTCTTACACACCACCAGGGTCACATCACAGTTCTTTTTGGATATTTTGCTGAAAAGGGCAAACTGTAGTTTCCATCAATCATGCTTGTTGAAAACATGCTAAAAGCTGAGCATAATGTTATTTTCATTGAATTTGGCAGCTTCTGTAAGTATGCCAGATTTACTTGCTGGCAATATTACATGTACAGTATAGAACTATAATTAACCCCTTACAACTGCATACAGCTATAATGTGTTCCTTATTTGCACATGCTCCTTGCAGAAAGGACATTTATAAATGTCTTGACAGTGGCCAACTTCAAACGAACATTTCTCAAAAACCTGATACCTAACACAATATATGTGTCGTAGTTAAACAGGATATAAATATGATATATGGATTGTGCATGATGCTTCTACCGCACTGGAGAGATCCACTCTTGAATTTGCGTTAAACTGTAGATTTTTATATACAGCTTTCTATTTCCGAGATTTCTAAGGCAAATTATTATATACACGGAATGTGTACACTCACATCACGCTGCCTGTGCACCCACTGCCGGCCTATCCAACATAAATACTTCCGCCGATATACGTCCCCTCAACGCCGTCTGAATGCATCTAACTGGGACTTTGCAGCAAAGACTTGCTGCTATGGAGAGCCCTATAGTGATCCCTCTCCATGCACCCGCAGCCGACTCGTGACGGGCGATTGTTTTACAATATTAATTATTTGCTGTAATGTCCTTAAAGTGGAGTAATGTTCACACTATCTCAGTTTAGATGGTCAAGGGTGCGTTTTTGATAAGGGTTTTCATAAGGGGGTTGGCCACTTTTTAACGCCCTTCGTGGTCTATGCCATTTTAGAACCCTTTAGGACAGGCCTATTTTTTAAATTTGCCCGGGGTCATGTTAGGAGGTAACAAACTTGTGGCGCTTTTAAACTAAACAGGGGATTTGAAGATTGTTTTAAACACCGTCACACATTGTGCTTCAAAGATAATGAAAAATTTGATGCTACTTTTGTGTTTGTTTATAAAAATTGAATTTGGCAAAATTCTAAAATTATTCATTTTCAAGTCTAAACTGAATTTCTGCTTTTCAGGCGATACCTAGCATCCAAGTACTTTAAAACATTTCCCGAATGTCTGCTTTTATTGGCATAGGGTTTTATTATGCATCCTCTCCTTTTCTAGCTTGTAGGAGGTTCAGAATTTTCGGGTGTCATTTTTTCTCATTTTTATGAAAATCGCCAAAACCGGCTATATAGGGGGGCAGGCTACATCAGGGGCAGGCGCTGGGTATATATGGGGACTGGCTGGCTATATATGGGGCAGGAGGAAGGCTATATACAGGCGCAGGAGGAGAGCTATATCAGGGGCAAGTGCTGGCTATATAAGGGTTGGCTTATACTTGAGCATATAAGGTACTGAGATGTGTGAGTAATTTTTTTGCGGGATGAGCTGAAGTTTTCTTTGCTACCATTTTGAGGACTGCAAGACCTTTTTATCAGGTTTCGGATATTTGGGTGCTATTTTCAATAATGTGGTTCAACACCAGCAATAACCGTTTTTATATTTTGAAAGACCGGACATTTTGAGACACGGCGATACCCAATGTGTTTGTGATTTTTACTGTTCAATAAATTTAATATCAGTTCTAGCGAAAGGGGGGTGATTTATTTTTTTAAAACTTTTTTACTATTTTTTAGACCCTCTGGGTTCTTTAACCCTAGATGGTCTGATCGTTCCTACCATATACTGCAATACTACTGTATTGCAGTATATGTCATTTTTACACAGTATTCATTACAATGAGCCACTGGCACATTGTAACGAATCTGCAGAAACCATGCAGCCTAGGGTCTGACAAAGACCCCAGGCTGTCATGGAAACCGATCGCTGCCCCCGATGACGTCGTAGGGAGCGATCGACGATCGGAACAAAGATGATTGCACCTACGTGCCACCGTCCTTTAAATGTTGGCGGCGGCATCAGACCGGTTAATACCCGCAGTCGGTGCTAGCACCAATCGCGGTTATTAGCAGTGGGTGTTTGCTGCAATATGCAGAAAACCATACCTCTGTATGAAGAGGGCTCAGCCCGTGAGCCCTCTTCATACAGCCCCCGCACCGCTGCGCCGTACACGTATGCTGAAGAGTGTGAAGGAGTTAATAGTTAATATTGTACCCCCCCCACACACACAATTAATTATTTAATATGCTGTCCCTCCCAGAATTATTTAGTTAATATGCGGCTTCCCCCCAAATAAATAGTTAATATGCTGCTGCCCCCTTAATTCATTAAAAAAAAAATAAAAACTTGTACTCACCTCAGGTCTCGCGTCTTGTTTCTTCTTGCCGCGTCCGGACAGGAAGGGGTGCGCGGCCGCGTTGTCCGATGAGGATTCGGAGCTGCGGCGATTCACTAAGATCATGTGTCGCTTCCCCGCTCAGGTACGCTGGAGTTCACCATCTTGTTCCCGGTGCCTGTAAGTGCATGGCTTGCGAAACAATTTTGAATCCTGCGCTCAGTCCGAATCAGTCGGGTTGTCCGGCAGCCACACCCCCTATTTGTGTTGCATGAATCTGATTGCGTGCGTCAAAAACCCCCCTATAAGACGACCCCCCTACTTTCCTGTTAAAATATAGAGTTTAAGATATATTCGCCGTATAAGACTACCCCTTTTCCAACGCATACAAAACACCGGTAAAAATTTAAAAAAAAACAGATTTGAATTTAACATGGTCCTTTTTTTAATTTAAATTCTTATGACATGCAGGTATATAGAAGGAAAACTGTCGCTCATAAACATAAGGCATACAACAACAATATTACCATCGTCCATTTTACTGTAAATGTTACCATACTGTACCTTAAATTTTTATTTTTATCAAATATTCCATGCCATGTACTCAGAAGCGGGAAAAAAATTCCAAATGCAATTAAAATGGTGAAAAAACGCATTTGCGACATTTTCTTGTGGGCTTGGATATTACGTCTTTCACTGAGCGCCCCAAATGACATGTCTACTTTATTCTTTGGGTTGGTACGATTAGGTATTGTATAGGTTTTATAATGTTTTCATACATTTACAAAAATGAAAACCTTCTGGCGCTAATAACTTTTTTATACTTTGGTGTACGGAGCTGTGGGTGGTGTCATTTTTTGCGAAATTTGATAATATTTTCAATGATATCAATTTTAGGACTGTACGACCTTTTGATCACTTTTTATAGATTTTTTTATATTTTTCAAAATGGCAAAAAAGTGACATTTTCGACTTTGGGCGCTATTTTCCGTTACGGGGTTAAACACATTGAAAAACCATTATCATATTTTGATAGATCGGGCATTTTCGGACGCATCGATAGCTGATGTGTTTATGATTTTTACTGTTTATTTATATTTATGTCCGTTCTAGGAAAAGGGGGGCGATTTGAAATTTTAGGTTTTTTTATTATAATTTTTTTTAACTTTTTTAAATTTTTATTTATACTATTTTTCAGACTCCCTAGGTTGTCTGATCGATCCTATCATATACTGCCATACTACAGTATGGCAGTATATGGGGATTTCCCCTTCATCATGACGGCACCACCAGAGAGATAGGGATCCGCCCTCCAAGCACAGGAAACCTGAACATAAAAAGAGGCTCCTCCTACCCCACCTCAGTTTTGGTTTCCTGTCCTTGGAAGGAGACCTGAGCACGCCGTGATGAAGGTGTCCCTGCGTTGTCTCACTTACCTTTCTCCATGAAAGGAGTGTGGAACGCCGTCAGTTCTATCTTCCGGTGTGGGGATGAGGTTGTGGCGTTTCCTCCCTCTGTGCGTGCAGGACCGCGGCCGGAACTTGGCTGGTAGGAACCTGCGGCTTCCGACAACGGGGGTGAGTGAATAGCGCGTACCGGAAGTGACGCGTAGTCACTTCCGGTTTCGACTACGAGCGCCCGAAGTGGCACTCGGAACAGGAATGGAGTGGGCCGCATGTCTCCTAAAGCGGTGAGGCTCACACTTTCTTTGTTATTCCAAGGGAAAGTGTTTTTCTTTCTGTATTTGGTCGCTTTTATGTGTTTTTCTCGCCGCTGGCAGCCTGGCCGGAAGTAAGGTCAGGGGCCACGCCCACTTGGCGGGAGTTTTAAAAGTGGAAGAGGGGGGCTGCTGAGTGCTGGTTAAAAGTCAGCTGTGCAGCATGGCAGACAAACGAGATCTTGTAGAAACACCCAGGACTCCAACCCCGGTAACTATACTGCAGGGCGGTGAGTGTTTTCACTTCTTTGTACACTGATAGATCTTTTTGCCACAAGGAGAAATCGCAAGGTAGAAAGATTTTTTTCCCTCAACAGGGCAGACCTTCCTTTAGCTGTGGACACCTTCTGTTTTAATCACTTTTTAAAGGATGAAATAAATTCAAGTTTTATTATAACTTCTGGCCTGTATACCTGCATGGTTGCTGGATTCATCACATTTTTTTGTCTGTAATGAAGCTTTATTAATAATCCTTGGTCCCATTACAGCAAACTCCAATTGTCACTGGGACAGAAAAAAAAAATGTCTGGAACTAAGATTATAAAATATACAGTTTCGACTTACATACAACTTAATTCAACTTAAGAACAAACCTATGGAACCTATTTTATAAGGAACCCAGAAATGCGTGTAGTTAGCCGCAGCAAGACTGTGAAAAATGAATTTAGATTCAAGGATTGTTTCTGAACTTGAAGCACTGGGGGAATGTCCTAACATTCCCTCTGCTATACTATCTAACCAGAAGCCTACTACTATTCTTAATCAATGAATCATAGTATCATAGTTTATACGGTTGAAAAAAGACACATATCCATCAATTTCAACCAAGGAAGGGAACGGATTGGATGAGAAAGGATTTGAGGAAAACAATTCTATATAACATAACCGTCAATGTTATTTAGGTGTAAAAAGGCTTCTAGACCCTTCTTGAAGCTCACTGCTGTCCCTACGGCGACCAATGCCTGACGCAGGCTATTCCACGTATTGACAGTTCTCATATTAAAAAAGCCCTGTCGCCTCTGGTGATTAAACCTTGTTTTCTCTAGGTGAAGACAGTGCCCCCTTGTCTTTTGATTTGATTTAATCTGGAACAACTTTCCACCATATTTTTGTATGGACTCTCCATACCAAATATCATTTTTTTCCATGGAGGAATGGATGTTTATTGCAGAGATGTCTCACAGGAAGTCTATGTCCAAGTCACCTAGGAGTCTTAAAGGGCACAGCATGTTATGGACATTAAGCCCATGACTAGAATCCTTTTTGTTTCGATGTATTGTGACAAGAGTGACACCATTGCAAACATAATCAAAAAGAATTGGTCTAAATTGAATAGTGGTGGATCTTCTATACCTGAATTTGTTAATCCCCCTTTGTTTGCCTATTGGAAATCCCAACCTTTGCAAGATAGACTTGTTAAAACCGATATAGGGTCTGTCCAAATAGTTATTGGCATTTGTGGCATGACTGCTTGCTGCAATTGTGGAAATTGTGGAAATATGGAAAAGGGTCCCTCTTTTACACATAATGATAAGACTTATATGATCAAATGCTACTTAACTTGTAACAGCAGCTTTGTGATTTACAAATTGAGTTGTCCATGTGGTCTCTTCTATGTGGGGGAGACCACTTTAGAATTTAAGATCCTTATGACACAACACAGATACAGGATACCTTCTGGGCGGAAGGATTTACCAATTCCTAAATATTTTTCTGAAGCGGGTCATTTAGAGAAACATCTTAAATGCAAAATTATTGATAATATACCTCCCCTACGTGGAAGGGTTGACCATGAACGATTACTTAAACAGAGAGAACTATGGTGGATTTTCACATTAGACACTTTGAGACACAAGGGTCTTAATGTAGATTTCAAATTTAATGTTTTTTGAGATAATGTTTTTGGAATTGTATCTCACATGCTGCATGGAATTTATATCTAAATAAAGAAGACCTGTTGGATAGATTTCCTGTGAAGATGTGTGCCCATCTTCCATTTCTACATGCACTATCCATGAACCTTGCCTATATACACCTCCTGTTTATTGCTAAAATCAGCTTTTTATATTGGCTGCTTATTGGCTGACGGTAAATAGACTGACTCCAATAGAAACATGTACATTTGGGTTGGCTGAGTTTACCTGTGTAAATGTAGCCATGTCGTCCCTTAGACCAGATATTGTTGATCTTGGATATGACCACCCCAGGTGGAGTAATTGCACAAAGAAACATATAGTTTTTGCTTATGAAATGTCCAGAAGTTACTGCATGTCCCACAGCCATCCTGTAGGACTCAATAGTGCATACTAGGCCATCGGTGCCAGAGTGAAAAGGTGGTTGTATCCAAGGACGACTATCTTGTTTCTAAGGGACCATACGTCTACTTATAAGGGATCTTCACTCAGGTAAATTATTTTTAATGACATGCAATTGAAGAAATGTATGTATATAGCAGATGAATAAAATTAAATGTGAATGCCCAGATGGCAATAGCCCTTTAATGGTTTGACCGACTTTGAAAAGAATATATCTAGCTCCCTGCCAGCAAGATGCATCAAGCTCACTGACAGCTTCTCCACCTGCTGTTATATATAAGGCTCCTAAGTCAGTTTCCATAAGGGAGTAGCTCCAGTTTTTTGTTTTGCTCCTGGCTACTTTCTTCTTCTGTTTTGGGAAGCCTAGCAGCAGGGCACTGTCACTCTATGACTTGAATGATGGCTCTTTCCTCTATGTATATCCATATTTACACCTTTATATACAACAAGGGAGATTCCAAACCTTATAAGAGTCCTGTTGCACAAAGGTCTGTCAAAGATTTATGGGAATGTCCTGTACTACACACCGTACAATGTTTACAAGAACACAGCAGATTTTATTGTATGTGTGAAATTTATTCTTTTTCTATACTTAACAATAGTTTGTGGCTAAAACCCTATCTATAACACTAAAACAGGAAAAAAAAAATATATAAATAAATAAAATATCCATCTGATTTACAACTGCTACTAATTCACTGCACCACGCAGAGAGACTGCTATTCCAGCATACTGCATTCCTCCGCACAGATCATGTTGAAGTCTCAGTCTGGCAGCAGCTTCCACTTCTCGTCAGGAGCCTTCATTGTGGATTCATATATATTGCTACCCAGTAACAGTACAATAGACGTCTTGACAGAGAAAAACACTGGGAAACTAGCCTCATGTTTGAGCCAATAGCTGAACTACAATGAAACTGCACAGCAATTTTTAAATGAGTTTGAAAAATCCTACCCTTCTGTTGTTCCTCAGAATTTTGTGCTAAATAGGTCATGCAGCGAGCTATTGTCAAAGTGTTTTGGGATTATTTGGGTGAATTTTAATGAGTTTGTTCTTGATGAGCTTCAGTGTTAGGAAAAATATCACGTTGTTGACTGCATTAAAATTAGACTTCTAGAAAAATCTTTTAACCAGCTTTCCTTTTTCTTAAATTATATCAAATCAAATGAGAGACTATTTCTGATTAAATAATTATCTCTTGAATTAATGTAATGACTAACATCAAAGCGTGAATTCTTGACATTATCATTTTGCAGATCGTTAGGAAAGATATGAGAGAATCCTAGCAGCCTAATCACCATGCTTTCTATAAAACAACATCATATCATTGGGAAAGTGCAGCTAGCATTTATTACTTACATTCAGGCTTTTTACTGAAGCTATGGCAGATTTCAATGCATTCTTTTAGTTAGTGCAGTTGAGGAAAATTGTCCTTTTATATAGAATGACCTTGAAACACTTAAAGCGTAACTGTAAAGCTACTCGACAAAAAATAGTGTTAGCACAATTCAAATGATACCTGCAGCCTCGGACTGGCCCACAGATGGATCCACCGGTGGGCCCCTGTGTTAGGTGGGCCCCCAGGACCTGCATAAGTAGTGCTGGACAAGGTACAGTCTCTGTAATTTTACATATATTTAGCATAGAGCATCTCAACTATCCTATGTATTTATGATTATATTAATAGATAATAAACTGACAGCTGTGGTAGGCCCCAAGATTAGATTTTACTGGTGGGCCTAAGGTATCCCAGTCCAAAATTGGATACCTGTATCATGCTTCTGGCTTTTTCCTATCCTGAGATATACGGCTAATAGATATAAAACATAAACCTCTGCAGAAGAAGACCACTTCCCTAAAAGACTGTTCTTTTAAATTCAATTCAATCTCTGATTTTTTTTTTTTGTGTGCAGTTATACTCTACGGAAGCTGCCTCCTATCTGCAGGCCACCACTTTCCAGTGCAAAGAGATCTGGTCAAAGAGTTTGCAGTGTATATACATTGTGCTGTGTGTCCAGGATCTGATCCATTCATTAGAACTGATGGGAGCCTGAGTTCTGTTTTTATTTGTGCATTTACAATTTCATACATACGCATTTCTACTATATTCAAACCTTCTAACACAAACAGCTCTGCAACATGTCATTCCTGGTATGTAATTGGATGACCTAAATCATGTGATCAGTCACATGCTTATGAGATCACTGCAGTGCAGGTCCTGGAGCTTTTTACATGCACACTCCTGTACAGGAGGTTTTAATTTTTGTAAACGTATGAAAACATTATGAAACCCATGCAAATTTGGTATCCCCGTGACCGTACCGACCCAGAGAATAAAGTAGACATGTCATTTGGGGCGTTCAGTGAAAGCCGTAATATCCAAGCCCACAAGAAAATGGCGCAAATGCGTTTTTTTCACCATTTTCATTGTATTTGGAATTTTTTTCCTGCTTCCGAGTACATGGCATGGGATACTTAATACCATCAATAGGAAGTGCAATTTGTTACAGTGAAAAATGGACATGAAAAAACAGGAAAGGGGCCGGTCCTTAATCGGTTAAACTTGTTTATTAATGGCATAGAGGTCAGAATAATAGCACTGTGTCTATTTTTTCAGATGACACCAAGCTGTGAAGTGAAATACAGTCTATGGAGGATCTTCATGCCCCCCAAAAGTATGATGGCGCTCCTTCTTCACTCTGTTATGGCCCCATAAAGTGGTTTACTTCCACATGTGGAGTATTGCCGGACTCGAGAGAAGCTGCACTACAAAATCTGAGAAGTGAGTTTGTAATTTATCCTGCATGAACATGTAAATTTTAGGGCTAAACGGTTAATAAAATTAACAAGTGCTGTTTTCAATAGTTTGAGGGGTGCAATTTAAAAATGTGGTACTTTGTGGGGAGTTTCTCATAAATAGAAAACTCCCTATATAAAACCCCTATAAATATGAATAATCCATTAAAATAATAGAATCTTTAATTTTCGTGAAAATTTGCAAAATTTCTAATTGATTTGTTTGCCTCCTAAAATCCTAATAAAATAAACATAAAAATCTGATGTGAACATAAAGCAGACATACAGTTAATGTTAGTTAGCTACCAATTGGGGAGGTTGAACAAACTGTATAATGAGTATAATGAGCATAACATTTAGAAATCAGAAAATCGTTCATTTTTCAAAATTTTCACAAAACTTTACATTTTATAATAAATAAATGCAAAATATTTCAATCAAAATATACAACTAAAGTGAAGTACAACATGTCACGAAAAAATCTGAAAATTACCTTGGTAAACTAAAGTGCTAAAATCTCATAAAGAGACACATGGCAGATTTGAAAAAATTGGTCCGGGTCCTTAGGAAGCAAAAGAGCTGGGTCCTTAAAGGGTTAAGAAGCACTGGTTTGGCCACACCTGGAATATGTTCTGGCCTCCAGTCCATAAAAAGGACACCCTGGAGGTAGAAAGTGATAATGAAGATCCACAAAAATGATAAGGGGTATCTAGGGTCTCAGTTATGAGCAAAGATTAAAAACATATTTATTTAGTCTTGAGATGAGATGACTAAGAGGGGACATGATTAATCAATATAAATAAAAATGGTTTATACATGGTTCCTTACCAGGGGTGACAAAAACTCTTTACGCTAAGAGCTCAATCGTGGAATAGCCACCTCAGACTGTCACAGAAGGGACAGCAGAAGCTCTCAAGAGGATCTATTTTATATGCTTTCTTACAGCAAAATAACATTGATGGTTACGTTACAATAAAGACGTAGTTCCTTTACACCCCTTACCCTCAGCCCCTTCCCAGCACTTCTTTAGTTGAACTTAGTATGTCTTTTTGAACCATACTTAATGTACCTATTTAACTATTCAGGCACCTGGCTTTACTGAAGCCAGACTGGGTTTTTTCATTTACCGTATATTCCGGCGTATAAGACGACCTGGTGTATAAGACGACCCCCCAACTTTCCTGTTAAAAATATAGAGTTTAAGATATATTCGCCGTATAGGAGTACCCCTTTTCCAACAGCCAGCTCCCCCTGTGTGTTCCAGCCTACCCCAGTATACAGCCAGCCCCCCCTAGTTTACTGCCAGCCTGTACCCCCAGTATACCACCAGCTATTATACAGCCTGGCGGCCCCCCAATTGTGCAGAATGCCGCCCCCCCCCCAGTTTGCATAACTGCCGCCTCCCCTCTATATACCAGCCTGCTTGGCACATTAATATACAACAGCTTCTCACTCACTTTCCCCGCGATCCACCGAAGCTCCGCTGCTACACTCCGGCCGGCGGTGACAGCTCATTGAGCGCTGGCGGCTCACAGAATATGACGTCAGCCGCGTGCCGACGTCATATTCTCTGCGACGCCGGCACCCACGGAGCTGTCACCGGCGGCCGGAGCGTAGCAGCGGAGCTTCGGTGGATCGCGGAAAGGTGAGAAGAAACATTACCGGCGTATAAGACGACCCCAGACCAGACTGAGGATTTTTCAGTCTTCAAAAGTCGTCTTATACGCCGGTTTATACGGTACCTATAGGAAACTATAAAGGCCATGTTGGGGTATATATTATCCGAGTAAAAGCTGAGTCATGTAAATAAAAAATTAGTACTCCACCTCCGGCGCTCACCCCCAACGTCTCTTCTCCCCGGCTCATCTTCTCCCTGAATCTTTTGACTTCCAAACAGTGCGGGCAGTGGCTCATCCATGCGCTCTGCGTCACATGCGTGTGACGTCATCAGGCATCTATTTTGCTAATAATTGGTTGGCTGTCTTTTTTCTTTTTTTGGACGACCCAGTATATAGGTAACCATAGCACATGCTCCCAGTATATAGGTAGTTGCAGCACACTGCCCCCTGTATGTAGATAGCCCCACACACTGTCCCCTGTATATAGGTAGCCCCAGGACACTGCCCCCTGTATATAAGTAGCCCCAACACAGTAACTGTGGTATTTTTAGGTGCACAGTGCGGGGCATGTGCTGCCAAGAGCTGGAGACATCTGGTGGAAGATTCTTCAGCCATAGGTTACGTGGATTCTGGATGTGAAGGAGAAGACACGTCACCTGTGAGGTACAAGATGCTACTTCTGCCTGTGTCAGATCATTTCATATTGTATTCACTGACTAACATTCTAGTGTGAGACATCTCTGAGATTGTACTGTACATGTCCTGTTATATTCCTAGTGTCTGTAGTGAGGCAGCATTGTGGTGTGGGGTTATTGTCATCAGTTATTGTTATGGTTTTGTCTTATTGATAATGTTGGTGCTGTGACTTCACTGTAATAGCCCCTGTTCTGTAACATCTGTGTGTGTATATTAACCCCCTGTGCTGTGACATCACTGTGTGTGTATTAACACTGGTCAGGGGTACAGTGTGGGGGTATATGTATGGGTACAGTGTGAACAGTTGTGATGTGAGGAGTATATATGATATATATTTGGGTACAGTGTGAACAGTTGTGGTGTGAGTATATATATATATATATATGGGAGGGACAGTGCGGTCAGTTGTGGTGTGAGGGGTATATATGATATATGAGGGGGTACAGTGTGGTCAGTTGTGGTGTGAGGGGTATATATAATATATGTGGGGGCACAGTGTGGTCAGTTGTGGTGTGAGGGGTATATATGATATATGTGGGGGCACAGTGTGGTTAGGTGAGGTGTGAGGGGTGTACATGTGGGGGCACAGTGTGGTTGTTATGTATGTGAGGGTCAGATGTGAGAAGTATATAGGATGATGCCGACCATGTCTGTTTTATAAACCTGCAGAGATGAGTCATGGCTGGAAGAAGTCTCCTGGAAGATCAGACAGAAGGGAAGAGACAACGTCAGGGACGTCACCTGTAAGTCATTATATTACACTGCGGCCTCTGTGCAGGACTGGTATATACTACTATATGCTGGTACATACTGGTCTGTGTGTATGTTATCATTTAGTATTGTAGTCATTATGTAGTGGTAATAATCATGATGTAAAGTTATTATTTGGCCTTGTACAAAGGAGTCATTAGTGATATTGTCCTGTGCACGGTGGTGTTTGTATAATAACAATATGGCGGTAAAGATCATCAGTAAATGGTGTTGGTAAATTATTGGTAATACCGGTCATGTTGTGGTAATCCTGTGGGTCAGTTTCGAGGGATCATTTGCAAATTGTAGCGCTATTGTTTGAAATATTGGAATTATGTTAGTTCTTTTGGTAACAGTACTGTGGTATCATTATTCAGTAATAATATGGCGGGAGTATTTTTTAGTTTGTCATGGACCAAAATTGGAAATCATCAAAAACTAAAGATACCATTGTTTCTAATATCTCTAGAGCTTTGGAACTGTGTAACTATGTGATATCTTTTTACATATATTGTTGTGGGAGGGGGCCCCGCATTGGCTGCCGAGATGGGGGGGCCCCATCCTAAATGAGGTGCTCCATACCGCTGGGACCCTTAATCTGGCCCTGGATACATTAATGACAGGTTCTGCTCCACAAGAAATGGCACAGAACGTACTTATTACCATTTTGTTCTGAACAGTCAATTACTTGGTAAAACTGCATCTGAAAAAGACTTGGGGGTATTGGTGGATTGTCAACTTAAATTTAGTGACCAGAGCCAGACAGTTGCTAATAAAGCACAGAGGAATAAATTCTCCTCATAAGGTCAAAGTTTTTACTGGTCTGACCACACACGGAATATTGTGTACAGTTTTGGGCACCAGTGTATAAAAAGGACATAGAACTGGAACGGGAGCAGAGGAGAGCAACCAGGATTATTACGGGAATGGGGGGACTAGAATACAATGATTACAAGGATACAATAATTACTAAACTTGGGGTTATACAGCTTACAAAAAAGACGGCTGATAGGAGTTCTTATTACAATGTACAAATATCTGAATGGGGTACTGCGGGGATCTTTTCAAAGATCTTTTCTGTGACCAGGACAAGGGGGAATCCTCTATGCCTAGAAGAGAGACGGAAAAAATATAACGGTTGTGGGGAAAAAAACATTTGTTTAATTGTTATAGGTTGGGCTTGATGGACCTGCATCTTTTTTCTAACCTTATATACTATTATGATACTTGGTGTTTTTTTGATGTTCACCTTTTTGTGGACATGATAGACCCTTATTGCCAGCTTTTACAACTATTCATTAGGAATTGTTTTAATAATATTTTTTCTCTCACTGTGCTTAATGTTTTATAATACAACCGAATTCTATTAGTTAGTAATGAAGAAATAAATCCATGCTAAACCTAAATTGGTGGATTACTGAATTTAAGAGCAGAATATTGAATTGCAGAATTTCTAGCAGGTACTTTTTACACTGCACTTTCTGTGGCCTTATCTTCCATTACAGGATATGTACTAATTTACTTTCATATCATTTATTTAAAATATTCCCCGAGAGTCATGGCATTTCTTTAAATGCTGTTTCGGCTAAGAATTCTTTCTGCGAGCAACTTGAAAAATTACTCCTGTTTCAGATTCTAAGGTCAACTCTTGTGGTTTATGCTAGAATTGCTTCCCAATGTTATGTTTCTTTACTAGACACATACTTTACAAGATGAAGCAGTAAAATGTATTTACTACCAATGTAGTACTCCCCAAATCCTTTTAAACAGTGACAAGTTTACACCACATATATATACTAACCATACCAACTCCCCTACCAGTTACATAAGACAAAATTATATTATTACACAGATCTAATTTGGCAAAAACCTAAAACTATGAATGAATGAATGAATGAATGAATGCATTCTAGACAGAATGGACCACATTAATTGTATTCATAAAAGGAAATGTTTTCAGTTAAATATGCTAAGTTTACAGTCATGATATTGTTAGATATTTTTGGGTATAAATGCATGTTATTAAACCAATATTACCAATAAAATTTAGCCACGTTAGAAAAGAGATTGTTGTCCTTGGATACAAAGTTATAATTGCTCACTACTATAATGCGCTTCCTATGTGTTAAATTTAATTTTCTTTTAACAAGGTCATTATAAATAAAACAGCTACTAATGATCATCTTAGTAAAAAAGCATTCAAAAAACATTTCGAATAAATTGGATATAATAGGGAAAGGCTCAGGCTGGTGATTTCTATGTACTTGACACAAATGATAACACATCATTACAAAACATACTGCACCATCTCTAAAAACCACATATTCACCTCCGTTTAACATGCCTGTCACTAGTGATTTTGTTTGTCATATATCTTTTCCATCTTTCTAAGCAGAAGATACACTGCTGGAAAAAATGCGGAAGGTTGACTTTCTGCTGGAATTACTGGCTGTAACAATCAGCTTCTCGATGCCCATGAACTGTGACAGGATGACACTCTCTTGTTGTGATGGAATCCTGTAGGAGATCTGTACTATGTGCATTGGAGAATCTTAATCCTTTCCCCTTTGTCATCAACCCAAATCTGAGGCTGCAGAAGGGCAATTTACCTGCCAGCTTCCTCTCCTCACAATCATTTATTCTATCAGATGCATTATGCATTAGTTATCGCCTTCTGTTTTGAACACTTGAAAGTGCTGACTGTCATTTTATATCATCTAACGGGAGCCTAGGGAAGTAAACGTATGATACAGGACTACCAATACTGCCAAAGCACACAGCACATGAAATATGCGATGGATAAGATTTTATTGTCTATGTGTTTAACAAAGAGAGAGAGAGAGCGGTTCACCCACTTTTATGTTAGTAATGTGAAAACAGTCAGTCACTGCTCGTGCTCCCGCTTAGCTGTATGAGGACTTGTTTTCTTTCAGACAAATTGTACTTCCTAGTCTCAGCATTTAAAGGAAATCAACCAAATCATTTTTATTGTAATAAAAATCACAATGCTAGCATACTTTTATAAAGATAATCGCTGGGTGATTGCTCCTTAAAAAGAATTTAATTCTTATGTAAATTAGCCTGAAGGGCTCCAGGGGGCATTAGCGGAAACCCTACGGGCGCCAGCAGGGGCTTACCTTTAGGGGGTGCAGAGGTTGCGATCGCACCCCGGCCCAAGATGTTTAGGGAGCCGTTATGGTGTCACTTTCCAATATGAGAAGACTACTACTATAAACCATACATTATAGTCGGGGGCCTGGCACAGACTTTGCACTGGGGCCCATCAGCTTCTAGTTACGCCACTGGGTGCCAGCTGCAGTGCCTTTTTGGGCCATTCCGTCCCAATACTCTCTCATAATGCAGATGGAGGGTGGCGGGGTTGAGGAGGCTTAAAGTCATTTTTAGGAGCAATCGCCCAGCGATTATCTTTCATAAAAGCATGACGGCCGTGCTTTGTAGAGCTTAATTGATGTGGTAGATTTCCTTTCATTTACATTCCATACAATGTGCTCCGAAGCAGGAAAACTAAATTAAAATCGAAAGTGAATGTGAAATTGACCAAAAAAAATAGTTATCCCATTTTGCTACAGGCTTTTTGTTATGCTTTTGTAGCTCTGTAACTCTTTTATACTTTAGTGGACATTTGGACTTTATAACTTCATAGATCTGGCATTTGAACATAGGAGGATACTTAATATGTTTATGATTTTTTTTGTATAAGCATTTTTTGGAATTTTTATATTTTTATGTTTTGTTTTCACTGGCAGAAGTTTGGGTAAAGGGCGGTTTAAATGTTGACTGTATGTTGAACATTAAAGTGCCCTCATAAGCCTTCCCTAGTGGTGCATAGAGACACATGTTATGCACTGAAATTTGGAGAAGTAACTGCTATAATTTTGGGACTGAAATAGTGAAAGATATAGATCTGGACTTGTAATGTTTTTTTACAGGCGATCCCCTACTTAAGAACACCTTACTGCCGACCCCTAGTTACAAACGGACCTCTGGCAATTGGTAATTTACTGTACTTTAGTACTTTATCAAAGGTGTCTGCAATAAGGATATATTGTTAATCCTGGTTTTTATGAAAATTCAACATTTTTAAAATCCAATTGTCTGAGGTTACAATTATAAAGTATACAGCTCCGACTTACATACAAATTCGACTTAAGAACAAACCTCCAGGACCTATCTTGTACGTAACACGGGAACTGCCTGTATATGGTTTCCTTTTTCCTAAAAAGGTGTATAAAAAATATGCTAATGAACTGTATGTGTGCTGGACTGGAGATAAGGATGTAGCTTAAAATCTACATTACTTTTACACCACTAAATAAAATAGAATCCAATAAAAATAAAATCTGATGCTTGACAACCCCTTTATCATCTTTCATTATGTTGATGCATTTACAGTAAATATAATTCAGCTCTCATTGATGGAAAGAAAATTTTAATCTAAACGTATGTATCTTATAATAAATGTATAAAATGTTAAACCAAGCCTTATTATTTGCATCTGAAAAGCAGTAAAAAATGTTTCACATAAAAAGCCTAAATGAGCTACGGTAAGACATAAATAATTGTCTGCCATTATGCAGCGAGATATGCTTGATTACAATCTGGACGCCGGAAGGATTTCCTTTAATCCTCTTTATTTTCAGTTTTTAATTCAGTTTCCTTTTAATTAGCTTTACTTGTATATGATGCTTGTTTATCAGTTCCAACTTTCCCTAATCTTTTCTGCATTTATTCTATTTAGAATAGCAATAGGGAGATAAGAATATAATAATGTCTAGAAATGACCCTAAAATAAACTCTTTCAACTCTGCACTGGTAGCTTTATAGCAGTTTTTCCTGGAATATTGTATTAATCCTAACTTGACCACTATTTTGTATATGGATTTATTGTATACGCTAATTGGCATAGAGAAACCAATGGTGCACTCTGTACATTAAATCTATGCCTATTGTAATGTCAATGAACTTGCATATATGTGTTCAATATTTATCCAAGGGCAAAAACTATTTATTTTAATATCACTTTATAAATACAAATATTTTTTTTAGTGCCCAGAAGTAATTAATAGGGTTTTTCTGCATATCAATTTATCAGTAACTTCAGCTAGGACTGCATACGTCACTATGTAATGTTTTATACTATTGGAAGAAGCAGGAATAAAGGAATACTAAAAAATATGCATTGCATCAAGCAGATGCAGGGTCTGAGATAAATGTCAACAGAACAGAAAAGTCATATTCTGGTCTTTTAATACTAACAAAATGTGTATAATTTAATTTTTCATGTGTAGTTATTTATTGTTAGAAGAAAATACCACTTTATCCTTGACTATTTAATATTAAACTCTCTGCTGAATCTATCTTGGTCTCCCAAGACCCACTGTCTGCTCACTTAAAGAGATTATCCAGATCATTGCCACAAACTGAGCTGCCACATTTGGGTTTACAGTTACGGTTGGTGATTGACAGGGCACAGAAGCTGCTGATTGGTATCACTACGACCACAAAGGACACTCAAAATAAACATAAAATTCCACATTACTTGTATGGTAAACAGAGGTGCTAGGGTAGCAAAAGATCCGGGCCACAGGCCCCAATGTATCATCATTTCTGAAGAGTCCACTCCTGTACACATCCCCTCACATGTTCTTGCAGCAAAAACAACCTATACGGCTATAGAAAACACAGGCGAAATCTTTACCTATTCCAACCAGTAAATGCAGGTGATGTGTCCTCGCATCCTACCTGTTCTCTATCTTTTCCATTAGGCCTAGTATCACCATTTCACTAGTATCTCCTCTTTCACCAACACATTGTCTAATAATAAACCAAAAAATACACTAATACTTATCTGTTTTCCCTCCTTATTCTTTCAGGCTTCTGTGCAGGACAACCGACAGTCACATTGTGTCTCCTGCTCCTGGCTGCTGTTTTAAGCTGCTCCAAGCAGGAGACGCAATGTAGCTACATTATTATGTCTCCTGCTCTGTGTAGTGTTGCATGGAGCTGATAGCTCAGTGCTCCACTATGCCACTCATCTCTTTCTGTGCCCTTGACGATACACATAGGGAAGAGAGTGGGGAAAACTCCCCGGTCAGTGTGAATGTTTCCTTCTACCACTAGTGTGGAGAATATTGTAGAGGGATGACATGTCAGGTCACTGCTTTCATGTCAAGTCAAAAACATCTCCAAAATCTGGGGAGCAGGACAAATGCCCTTCTGGGTCTCAGTCTGTTCTCAAACCCTCAGATGAGGAGATATGCACAACTCCAAAGGGAAGCATAGACACTGAGGTCCTGGCAGTACAGAAGGTATCAGTACTGTTGTTCTGTGATATTCCCTTGAGGGGTTCTTACAATTAGGTTTATACGATTCAGTGATTTAACCCTGGTGGTAGGAGCCCCTCCAGGGGCAGGTAGGGTGTGCCCAACAAAGTGGATAAAAGCTTAGGATACATGTGGCACTTTATTGCCTTCTAGAGAAGGTCACATCGAACTTCTTGTTGGTGGAAAGAAATCACATTCCAGTGTCAGGAGCAACTTTTTAACTGAATTACAATTTGTCTGCTAATTTGGTTGCACCAACAACTGTAGTTTATTAGATTGCAGTTAGATGAAGAGTAGTCAGGGAAAGTTTAGTCCTGGACAATCCCTTCAATTCTTTAAAAAACGACATAAAGGATTTAAAAACCTATACATTGCTTACACGTAGAATAAATGTAAAATGTTTTTTCATATGAACGTTTAAAAGGTACATTTTAAAAGACAAAAAGCTTCACTTGCAGTTTTTGGTCCATCCTCTCGAAGGAAGTGTTAATATAAGTAATTCAATAGGCTTTGTGTACCGCAAAATGGCGCAGTTCAAAGACACTACTGGTCCTGCGAAAGATAACAACCCATACGGTGATGAAAAAAGAAAATGAAAACTTGAGGGTCTTGGATAGATGACAATGGGAAAATGTAAAGAAATGCTTGGTCATTAAGAGGAAAAGGGGTTGAAATCAACTGTCCCCCTCAGAAGAGCTGTGACATGTAAACTGCAGCAGACACATAAAAAATATCATAGCAAAACAGCTAAAAAGGATATAGTGACTGAGACAAAACGTTAAAGGGGCTGGCCACTTTACCACATGTTGACTCATCCTCGGATGTTTTCCCTAATAATGCGTATCAACGAGTGTTCTCGATATGACAGCTCCTATTAGATTTTATTAGATAGTTTCATTGATCACCACATAAATGTGTCTGATCTTGAAGTAAAAAGGAAGTATAAGGAAGTAAAAGTTACGTAAATCTAAAAATATGACAAAAAAAATCTGTTTAAGATGTCCGACCTCTGACTAAAGCCTAACCTTGCATGTCATTTTTCTCAGTGAATTAACAGCCCACTACACTTCCATAATAATTCATCTGAAACTATTAGAATGTTTCCATATGGATGACTGCAATACCCAATGCAGTAGAACAGACCCCCAATTTCGCAACTGATGATAAGAAGACATTTTTTTTTAATAAAAGTAAAAGCCGATCCCGCTCGTCAATGTAGGTTATCCTAATGTCATGCATTGTTCTTTCTATTGTAGCTCCATTCATCTATAGATTTTAAATTGCTGATTTTAGTAAGCAGAAAGATTATTTTCATTTCATTTATATTAAAATACCATTGTAACAGCACTAAGTTCTTAGAGGGCTGCCCTAGAAAAGCCTGGTGTGCTCACCCTCAGTAGATCTTGTAGCAGCTTATGCAATTCTACATGAAGCAGATAAAATTTCATATGCATTTAACCAGTCAGGCTTCAAATTTGGTGTCAGGCTTCACTGAGCCAATTTATAATAGTTAATTCAAATGTACTATAAGGAAAAAAAAAGCAGTAATGCATATAATATTCCCTTTTACTATAAAGCGCTCTAATGACACCCACACTATGTCAGATCTGCTGACATTCTAGATTTCCATCGTATATGGTTATACCATAAAGTAACGTTTACAATAAATACTACAGATGACCCAGAACACATTGTGCTCAATGGTTAAAGTCTGAAGTTGTCTCCTTTATTCTAAATGTTCTAATTTGATGCCATTCATGCCATTCGCATAGCTCTTAACACCACCAGGGGTCACATCACAGTTCTTTTGGATATTTTGCTGAAAAGGGCAAACTGTAGTTCCATCAATCATGCCTTGTTGAAAACATGCATAAAAGCTGAGCATAAATGTTATTTTCTATTGAATTTGGCAGCTTCTGTAAGTATGCCAGATTTTACTTGGCTGGCAATATATACATGTACAGTATAGAACTATAATTAACCCCTTTACAACTGCCATACAGCTATATATGTCTTATTTGCACATGCTCCTTGCAGAAAGGACATTTATAAATGTCTTGACAGTGGCCAACTTCAAACGAACATTTCTCAAAAAACCTGATACCTTAACACAATATATGTGTCGTATTAAACAGGATATAAAATATGATATATGGATTGTGCATGGATGCTTCACAGCACTGGAGAGATCCACTCTTGAATTTGCAGTAAAAACTGTAGATTTTTATATACAGCTTTCTATTTCCGAGATTTCTAAGGCAAAATTATATATTATACACATGAATGTGTACACGTCAGCATCACGGCTCTGTGCACCCACTGCCGGCCTATCCAACATAAATACTTCCGCCGTATATACGTCCCCCAACGGCCGTCTGAATGCAGTCTAACTGTGACTTTGCAGCAAAGACTTGCTGGCTATGGAGAGCCCTATAGTGATCCCTCTCCATGCACCCGCAGCCGACTCGTGACGTGCTATTGTTTTACAATATTAATTATTTGCTGTAATGTCCTTAAAGTGGAGTAAATGTTTCACACTATCTCAGTTTAGATGGTCAAGGTGCTTTTTTGATAATTGGTTTTCTTAAAAGGGTTGGCCACTTTTTAACCCCTTCGTGTCTATGCCATTTTAGACCTTTAGGACCAGGCCTGATTTTTAAAATTTGCCCTGTGTCATTATAGGAGGTTATAACTTTGTGGGCGCTTTTTACTTAAAAACAGGAGTGGATTTTGCGATTGTTTACCGTCACACATTGTACTTCAAAGGTAATAGAAAATTTTGATGATATCTTTTGTGTTTAGTTATGAAAAAATTGAAATTTGGCAAAATTTCTTAAAATTATTCATTTTCAATTCCAAATTTCTGCTTTTCAGGCAGATAGCATAGCATCCAAGTAACTTTATAACTAACATTTCCCGAATGTTCTTTATATTGGCATAGGGTTTTATGCATCCTCCTCTCTTTTCTAGCTTGTTAGAAGGTTCAAATTTGGGTGCATTTTTTCTCATTTTATGAAAATCGCCAAACCCTATTTAGAGGCACATGCTCAGCTTTAACTGACCTTTGAGAGGCCTAAACGCAGTAAAAACCCCATAAATCATGCCATTTTAGAACCTACACCCCTCTATGTGAAAAAATCAACTTTAAGAAGTGTGTTAACCCTTTAGATGCTTCACATGGGTTAAAACAATATGAAGGGGTGTAATTTACAAGCGGTAATTTTTTTAGACAATATATAATTTTGGCCAAAATTAACCGTTACAAAGTATTAAATGACAAAAAACTCCACAAAGTTTGATACCCAATTCTCCCGAGTATAAGGATGCCCCATATGTGCTGGTGACTGCTGTATGGCACATGGCCGGGCATAGAAGGGAAGCAGCGCCATTCAGAGCAGATCTGCATGTCACATTTTACGGCTATAAAATGTTTATGTTTTTTGTAATTTGGACATATGGGAGATTATTTTTTTGTGGAGGATCCACTTTCAGGTGGCATCATTTACAGGGGGCTCAATAGCTAATAATCAGATTTTTAACTCTTTCTTGGTGGTGGTTAAAAAATAATGAATTCTTGTTTATGGTTTTTTAGCATTTTTTTCGCCGGACGTTTCACCATACCATAAAAATTTATGTTTTATCTTTGTTCTATGGGTCATCACTATTACGTGATACCCCATTTATATGGCTTTTTTATGGTTTAACTTGTTTTGTCAGAATAACAACTATTTTGTGAGAATTTGCTTGTTTTTGTATCGCCATGTAACAATGGGCAGAACACATTTATATTTTTGTTTAAGAGCGGTTTATAGCTTAATTTTTTGCGGGACAGCGTGTACTTATTCTTGGTATCATTTGGGGTTAATGTTACTTTTTGATTACTTTTTTATGTGCTTTTTATGAGGTCCGATGTAAATTTCATATTTTTGCAAGTTTTTTTGTGTTTTTTTTTTACGCCCGTTCACCGTACGGGTTCAGTGAGATTTTTATTTTATGTATGGGTTTTAACGGACGTTGTGGATGCCCAATATGTTGTGTTTGTTTGGTGATTTTCACTTTTTTATGTTTTATTGGGTAATTGCATTGATGGGACTTTTATTCTTTTTTAATAATTTTTTTAATTGCACTTTTTTTTTTAAACTTTTTTTTACGTTTTTTTTGTCCCAGGGTGGGACATGAACAAGTGATCATTTGATCACTTGTTCATTGTAATATACTGCAATACTAATGTATTGCAGCATATTACATAGTCAGCCTATGCATTCTGCATAGGCTGACATCAGCACTGTTAGATCGTGCTGTAAGCACGATCCTAACAGGCTTCTAGTGAAGGCAACCCTGGGGTCCTTATCGGGCTTCAGGGTTGCCATGGCAACGATCGGCACCTCCGTGCCGTGCACGGCGATTCACCATAGACGCTGCGGTGATCGCCATGACGTGATACTACGTCAAGGTGCGGGAACGACCCGCATCCTATGACGTAGTATCACGTCAAGGTGCAGGAAGGGGTTAATAAATCTCTTTCATAAGACACTTCTCTGTGTATTTGTACCTGAGTCTTTGCTTGCTTTGACAGCCAGGTGTTACAGAACCATGGGTGTACTGTACTCCTTTAACCCCTTAACAACACGTGATGTATAGTCAACTGACGGTGTTTGGAGAGGGCTAATGGGCAGAGCCCTCTCCATAGCCGGTGAGCATTTGATGCATATTGCAGCAAACACACACCAGTAAAACCCACGACTGACGCTAGCACCGATTGTGGGTGTTAGCCATGCGATTACCGCCGGAAAAGCGTTATAAAGCAAGGGCGCTGCCATGTTGGTTTGGATCATTGCTCTGTGTGACATCATTGGGGTGCGGCAATCTGCGGCAATTTGGTCTCAAATCACCGCTCTTTCCCTTGAAGTGATATAAATAAAAATAAACAGTAAAAATCATAAACATTTTATGTATCGCCGCATCCCAAAATGCGGTGTTTAACCCCGTAATGAAAAATAACAAAAAGTCAATGCCAAGTCAATTTAAAAATTAAATAAAAAGTGATCAAAAGGCCGGCCATACAGTCCCTAAAATGGTAGCACTGAAAACATCATCAAAAGTCACAAAGACAACACACAAAGCTCTGCACACTGAAGTAGGAAAAAGGTACCCAGAACATTTTTTTTTTTTTTTGTACTGGAGGTCTTAATTTTTGTAAATGTATGAAAATATTATAAATAGAGATGAGCGAGCACTAAAATGCTCGGGTGCTCGTTATTCAAGACGAACTTTTCCCGATGCCCGAGTGCTCGTCTCGAATAACGAGCCCCATTAAAGTCAATGTCCCTTAGCTGATCTATAGTGCTAAAATAAAGCAGTAAAATCATAAACATTTTATTATCGTCTCGCCGCACCCAAAAATGCGGTGTTTAAACCCCGTAATGAAAAATAACAAAAAGTCATAGCCAAGTCATTTAAAAATTAATAAAAGTGATCAAAGGCCGGCCATACAGTCCCTAAAATGGTTACATGAAACATCAACAAAGTCACAAAGACAACACCAAAGCTCTGTACACTGAAGTAAAAAAGGTACCCAGAACATTTTTTTTTTTTTTTTGTACTGGAGGTCGTTAATTTTTGTAAACGTATGAAAACATTATAAAACCTATATAAATTTTGTATACCTGTGATAATACCCAACTAAAGAATAAAGTAGACATGTCATTCGGGGGTCAGTGAAAGACGTAAAATCCAAGCACACATGAAAATGGCGAAAATGCATTTTAGGGTCATCCTCCAGTTGGGGCCGTCATGGTGGACTAATGGAAACCGAATTAACGGTGAGAATAATTCTCTTTTTTCACCAATTTCACTGCATTTAAGTTTTTTTCACCACTTTCCAGTATATGACAGGAAGGTGGGGAGCAAGAAAAAGAGCCAAGTTGTGTCAGCTGAGCTGATATTTCCCCCATTTTCATAAAACTCTTAAACCAATACGTTGATTAGGGACAGGGGGGGGGGGGGCTTTTACTACTCCAATCCCCCACTTCCCTCCAGTCCTCTCCCAATTAGCCTAATGGAGCTAGCCAACACTACAAAGGCTGCGGAGGAACTCCGGCTCTGCAGGGGGTATCTATGTGCAGCCACGGTGTCAGCTGAGCTGATATTCCCCCCATTTTCATAAAACTCTTAAACCAATACGTTGATTAGGGACAGTTATGGAGTTATGGTCCATGTCAGCCCAAGGGCAATTACATTTTTGGATTTGTTATCTTCAGGAGATCACAGTGGCCCAATTCCCAATATCTCTGGATAGGACCATATCAAATGGGTCAGTTTTGGTATCAATGCGATCCAGGAATTCGCCCAGATCCAATGATACCAGAACCCTGACCCTATGACTTCTCCTTGAGAAGCTATGACTTCTCCAATGTTCTGGACTTAATACCAGGTAGGAGGGACCCATGACCCCTCCTGGGAGTGGACAGAGGTGTGTCTACACCTGATAAAAATCAGACAACTCGGATGCCTCTCATCTTTTGTCTGGGAACCCATTTTAAGTGCAGAGGAAGATCTTAAGGTGTGGACTATCAGGTTCCATTAGGCCCACACAAGGTAACTAACTTACTGAACTGCCAATACTCGTAGTGCTACCGTTATATTTTGTACTGTTTAACTGTATACATATCTATTGTGTGTACCATTCGTCTAGCGTGCCCTTAAGGCAATTAAATACAAAATTTAACATGTGCTGCTCGTTTATATTGATCCACAAAGCCAATGTCCGTGTTTCTCGGTTATATACATGCTACCGGGTTGGTTCCTCACCCTATATAATCCTGTTACAGACCGGGCTTATATTAAAGGTGAACTGGTGGCAGCTTAATAGGGTTGATAAGGTTCTGTTTCACTGAGGCTAGTGAAAGGGGTCTTATAGCCATTCAGAGTTGTGATTTATTGTTGTGCCATATCCGGTTGTTGTGTGGACAACTTTAAATCACTTCCTGCACCTCTCAGAAGCAATGCGTTCTGGGAGTTTCTAAAAAGGATAATTAAGGTCTGAAACGTCACGGCAGAGTCACGTCTAAATCATTTTAGATGTGGGGTGCAAAGAAAGGATGACTGACTGCTCTATGGCTCTATGAATGCCAGTCATTTTCATTTACTTTAGTTTTAACTGAATTTATTATGTAAACTGTATGTTTTTTTACCCAGGAAACTGCTTGCAGAACATCTAACATCAAAATCCATCATGACTTACTCAACTTACTCATTGACCCAGGCATCGTGACTGTGGTAATCTTCTTATATTTGTTATCCATTACATCCATCCTCCTTACTTATAAAGTCCACTTTAATAATTATTTTAATGAGCCGCCTGAAAGGATCTGGGGGAATTACTAGCGCCCCTCAGCGATGTAGATTCACAGGCTTTTACAATGAACATGTCTCACCCTGCCCAACTCTCTCCCTCTGTCTGTGTAATCTAAAAGCAGCAAAAAGTGCAGTGTGGGGGGGAGGGACTTTCTCTGCTCAATTTAGCAGCATGTGAAGCTACAGAGCTGAAGGGCTCTTGAAATACCAACCAGTCGTTCCGGCTCATTAGCATACAAACGTTTAATTTAGAAGGAAGAAGGCCATGGATAACATATAGAAGATTACCAGTCACAGTGCTTGCATCTGAGTAAGTATTCCTGGTTTATCATGCTAGATTTTCAATGGTAGATCTCATTAACCCCTTCCCAGAAAAAGACGTAATATAATGGCACAGATTGAGGCAACTTGCTGTACTATTACATCCCGCTTCTGGCATCGGCTCATAGGCGGAGTGTGTGCCAGAAGCTGCGTTTGTTATCTGTGTATTACAGCGTTCTGGGAGTGTCTTAAAAGGATAATTAACCCCTTAAGGTTACAGCGTTCTGGGAGTGTCTTAAAAGGATAATTAACCCCTTAAGGACGCAGCCATTTTATAGCTTAAGGCTCAGCCCGATTTTTTGGATTCTGACTTGCTTCGCTTTATATGGTTATAACTTTTGAACAGTTACTTATCAAAACGATTCTGAGATTGTTTTTTCCCCACAATGTTTAACCTTCATTTTAGTGGTAAATTTGGCAGATAAGTTTTGCGTTTATTTCAAAAAAAAAGAAATATAAATTTTTTGAAAATTTGGCCATTTTCGAATTCTCATCATTTGCGTTTTCAGGCAGATCGATTTAACCACTAAATAATTTGCGGAATAACATTTCCATTTGTCCTACTTTACTTTTCATAATTTCTGAAATGTCTGGATAATTTATTTTGATGTCACGCGCTTACAAATAGAATATCGCTTTTCCGATTTTCAGAATTGACTATTTTGGGGATAAATACTTTTTGAATGAAATTTTACTATTTAGCATCAAAACCCCTATAATAATCTACCCATTTTTCAAATCTGCACCCCTCAAAGCTATCATAAACACTTTTACGAATGGGTTAACCCCTTAGATCTTCATAGTAATTGAATCAAAATGGAGGTGAAATTTACGAATGGTCATATTGTTCCCTTATACGTTCATTTAGCCCTAAAATTTACACATTTCCAAAATATAAAAAGAGAAAACCCACCATACCATTTGTTCTCTGCAATTTCTCCTATACAAGGACCCCCACAATGTGGCTGTGACTTGTTTTATGGCGCACAGCGAGGTGCACGGGAAGGAAGGGCGCTGCACTTGCCAGGATTTTAGTTTTCCTCATTGGCCCTTTTTGAAGGCTATTAAATTTTCGCTTTTTCGTTATTTGGGTCAGTTACGGCATTTTTTTTGCGGACGAGATGCTTTTTCCATTGTTCCCATTTTGGGTTGGTATCACCTATTGTTGAAATTAGGAACTTTTTTTGGGACAGGAGTAGAAAAGCATCAATTCTGTACTGGATTTTTTTACTTTTTTTTTTTTGGTGTTCCCGTATAGACTAATAATCATGTTATCTTTATTCTATGGGTCGTACATTACGGGGATACCAGACATGAATATATTTTTCTTACGTTGTACTAAATTTGTCAAACAACCCCTAATGTGGGGGAAAAATCTATCATTTCTATGTATTGCCGTCTTCCAAGTGGCATAACATGTTACTTTTTTGGCTACCGGAGCTGGTTGATGGCTTGTTTTTTTGCGGGACATGTTGTACTTTGCACCAGTATCATGTCTGAGTCATATGGTTTTTTGATCGCATTTTATATGCATTTTTTGTGGGATTGAAAAGGTAAAAATCATAATTTTTGGAGGGTTTATACAGTTTTTTTTTTTAACGGCGTTATCTGCCATGTTCAAAATGATTTACTTTTATTCTACGGGTTGTTACGACGCGGTGATACTATATATGTGGGGTTTGTGTAATGATTTAGACTTTTTTTTGAGTTATATGTCTCTTTATGATGTTTGGGGGGTTTGGGGGCATTTTTAGTGATTTATGACTTTATTTTTTATTGAATAACTTTTTTTTTTACTTTTTCACTTTTTAACCATGGGAAATGACCAAGCTAATCTGATTGCTTGTTCATGTATAATTCCGCAATACTGATGTATTGCAGAGTAATTATCAGTGTCAGCCTATACCTTGCATAGGCTGGCACTGTGCCATTAAGATGACTCACAACGCCATCTACCGGCAATTCTGCCAGTAACTCTGGTTCCAGATCGGACCCCAGAGTTGCTATAGCAACGATCGTCGCCCCCGAAAACGGTTCGGGTGGTGATCGTGGGGAAAGACCCCAGATGCATGTTAGATGCCGCGGTCCGCGCTGACGCGCGCATTTAACGGTTTTATCACCCGCGATCGGACACAACTCCGATCGCGGGTGTTACACTGGGGTGCTGGCTATTAGTTACAGCCGGCACCCCGTGTTTCCCGATGCCGGTTTGGCTCTGATCCAGAGCCGAGCCGGCATAAGCGCCGTGGCGGATATTTCCGCCACTGAGCACTAAGTCACTGCGCTCCGTGGCGGATATATCCGCCACGGAGTGTGAAGGGGTTAAGTGACCTTGCGTACCCTTCAAAAGTCAACCGCCTCTAAGGGGGCACCAATACTGCAAAGGTGCTGGGATTGAGTGGCTCAGGGCTGCACAATATCTTTTGAAGGCTGGCCAGCAAGCTTAGTGGATTATATAACACAGTGCAATAAATTTATAGAAGATTACCACAGTCACAGGGCCTGGACATTGTCTGCCATGACACCTGCCATGTGTCTGTGGTACTTTTCTCCTCTCACCAAGGCTCTTCTCCCACAATTGCATGATTTGGCTGAAAGGCCAGAAAGAATTGTGGTTATCCCAAACATTTTCCTTGAGTGCTGCAGAAATTCTTTTGTAACCGTGGCCAGATCTATGCCTTGCCACAATTCTGTCTCTTTGGGCAATTCCTTAGAAATCATGGTTCTCACATGGTCTGGAAAATGTGCAAAGTTTTCCAGGATGGAATAAGGAAAAACATGCATCTTTTAGTTACCATGTAAGGCAGCTCTCTTGACATCAAGCATGACCTTCAGGAAGCCTAATGACATGATGCAGGATTAAAACCAAACCAGTATATCTATTCCAGAAGACAGACAGATTCCCAACTGTAGACGGCACTGTTTCGACTGGGTTGGATCTCTTGTGTACAGCGTACAGTACTTACTAATAAGCTGCAATGAAACAAAGCTTGAAAATTTTTAAGGGGACAGAATACTTTCCATACCCACTGTATATGTGGCATTATGGGGGACTGTTATTATTTATTATGCAGATACATAGGCTGACACAGACACTGCTGGGTACTGCCCCTGGCAGTCACAGTTGGCAGGCTTGGGATCCTGCGATTGGCACCCCCGTATGCAGCGCCATCGATTGTGGGGGCTGTGGCAGCAAAGTTCAGTAACCTAAAGGGTTAGCTGTCAGATACAACCAGGTTCCCGAACAGATGGAGATTGCACAGGCTCTGCTTCAAAGTCTGTGCAATCTTCATGACGTCAGGGAACACCACGGTGTGATAAGTACAATCAAGCCATGGTGTGGCATGGTGTAAATGTATCAGTGCAATGGCCACTATTTTGACCGAGCAACTGATCCATTAAAAAAAGTACAGGATGTCTTAAACAACCAGTTTTTCAAGGAAAACAGACTATAATTTATCCAGACAGATGCCAGACTGAAGCAAACTGTAAAAAACACGTTGTAGTCTGTCTTTCACTGCCAATTTTAGCCACATTTGTGTGCAGGTAGCTCAAACAAAGGAGCACGAGTCAGAAAAACAAAGACATTTTCCACAATCATCCAGCATCCCTTTCAATCATTCTCGCTTTGTGAGAAATAAAATGGGTTTTCTTTAGAAAATCAATTAACCCAGAATTTCTAAACTAAAGAAAATATTCCCAATTTTCTGTAATTAAATAGAAACCTTTGTCCCAACCTATAATTAAAACATTTTTATTGGATTTTTTTTTTTTAATTTGGAGACCTGACCATGTATATTAGAGAAGTCTCAGATATCGTCTTGCTCCAGTGTATCCCAATTTGGTATATCACTGTGACTCATACAGAGCAGTCATTATTGCACTCATGTAGATATACACCCACAGACATTTCTGTACAGGACAGCTATTATGAAGGCAAGTGGGGAGAAACCAGACTAAAGACCCTCTCACACCCCAACAGATTTCGCTGACATATTGGCATTCTAAGTAAATCCAAGGCTACAAGTTATTCATGGATCGAAAAGAACAAAAAAGTTTAATATCAGACCTAAACTACAGGAGCAGTTTAAAAAAGGATTCTTGTTTTTCTTAAAAAGTATTAAATAACTGACCATATATGACCCAACATAAGCTTCAAGTTTAGATTTACTTGACAACCCATTTAAAAAAAAAAAAGAAAGAAAGAAAGAAAGAAAGAAAGAACAGCCATTTGTAAAAAATGAGGTTTACTAATAACATGAGGGAAACCCGTATAGACTTGTGTATCACTTTTAGCATTGTTCCTAAATATGACCATAGGCGGATTTAAACACAAAAGGTAGGTATATATGGAAAACCCCTGTAATCCCAGGCTGAATGCAGACTGCACTATGCAATTTATACAGAAACATTGCAGGAGTCACAAAAAAAAAAAGGAATATAGAGAGATTGCGTCTGCAAGTTCAATTTGGTCCAGTGTGGCAATTCACAAATCCTATACATTGCTCCAAATTCAATATCATTATAGTTTCCGCATACCATCTTAACTGCATTGAGATACAATATAGTTAAGAGATCCATCTCTTCACATTAACCATAAATAAAAGTGCACTAAGTGTTCAAGTAGAGCAGTCGTCTCCAACGTGTGGCTCTCCATTTGTGGAACTACAAGTCCCAGCATGTCGTGGCAGTCTGTGGTCGGCAGAGCATGCTGGAAAATGCAGTTAATCCCTAAGTGGAGGGCTACAGGTTATAGAGAATGGTGTGTCGTTCTGTGTAGCATATGAAAGTATATTCAAGTCATCTCTTTGCTCTTCTTGGGTCTCTTCCATTGCTGATAGTGGCAACTGTTTGCTGAGCAGGATTTGTTGGCGGAGGAACTGGTGGTTGGTTTACAGGTCCTCGTCCATTTGTCCTACCATTGTTACTATATGAAGATGAATGATTAGGAAACGAGTTTACGGATCCCGGCACAGACTGTGGCCCATTACCTGTAATAAGTGACGCAAGCATTAAGAATGTGTTCACACAAAGAAAGACAAAAAGTTATTTTGGCAAAGCATTAAATTCCAATGACTAGGTATGCAGCTATGCCCATAGGATGCAGGTTTCTTTTGTTATTTCCAGCGGACTTGACAAATTACTGTATGTAAAAGGTGTACAAGCAGAGTTTTTGGCTTATACAAGAGTCCTTCGCTCCTGATGCTGCTCCTCTTTCTTCTCGCTCCGTGTAACAGTAGGCAGACACGCCTCTTCCCACTGTTACACACAGAGAGAAGAGCAGCGGAGGGGAGAATTGGGAGAGCTGGAAGGTGAGTATGCATGGGGCATTTCATAACTGGAGGAGACTGTGACCAATACATTTCCCGCCCTAGGCTTATACTCGAGCCAGTAAGTTTTCCCAGTTATTTGTGGCAAAATTAAGGACCTCGACTTATACTCGGGTCAACTTATACTCAATTATATACAGTAGGCAAAATAAAGCTCAAAGGAGAATGTGGAGGAACAAGTAGATTGACTATTCTTACCCCATATATAGTCAAATCTTTTCAGATTGCTTTACATCAAAATATAGATTATGTTTTTTGTGAGTCTAAAAGACTTACATCCACAGTCCAATATTAGATGTATAACATAAAGGATCCAATTAATCCAAACTATAATTTTTTCAGAAACAAAAAAAAACACTGAGGTCTATAGTAGGAATTTTTCCCCCCCAAATATAGCAGCAAGACTAACTCACTAGATTAACATCTCCTCCCAAGAATGTTTTTTCCCCATAAAATGATATATATAACGAGTGGCAACAACATGGCAGCACCCACGTGAAACTGCTGTTTAGGTGAAATGGTCGGCTTCGACAATGGCAACTAACACATATACTGTCACAGTGTAATACAGCAGATATCTGCCTTATATGGAGAGGGCTTCACCTATAAAGCCTTAATCTCTTGGGGACACACGTTATGCCCTTCTTATACACTGGTGACCTTTTATGTGTGGTTTGACTCCTATTTATGGTATTTTTAAGAATTCACATTCTCCGGGGAGCTTACAGCTAAATTTTCACTCCCTGCCATGCACTTACCTGTGTTAGGGGGGGAATTATTGCTCTGATCCATATGCACCTGTAAGACAACATTTCTTTTGTTACATCAATGAAATTTGTGTCTGAAAGCAAGTAAAATGCAAACCCTTTACATGCCTCCATATTAATTTACCAGTACTTGGAAGCACGGCAAGGTATATCAGGTGACAGGCTTAAGCGGTTTATCAATGATTCATACACCATTGATCCTGTCTGCCCACACTATACCATCAGCTTCAGACAACACATGCACGTACTATTCTAGAGAAGTGTAGACTTTCCAAATATTCCTGATCTTCGCAACAAAACATCTGCTGCAAGAAGACCAGCAACAGATCTACAGCAGCACAAAATAGAACAGAAATGGTATATATACAGTATATGTAAACAGTGCTACCTTTACCCGGTCTCTACAAACTCTATACAAAAGTATATTATATTTACTCTGTAATAACATAGTCATAATAGCTTTTAATTTGAGGCCTTTCTGCACTCCTGAAATGGGACTTACAGCTTTATTTGGATTCGCTTTTGGTGGCTGGTTGGCAAAGTCTGGATTTGGTTCACTAAAGTTTGGCACTTCTGAATACACCATACAAAATCTATAGGGGAAGAAAGTGACATGTTTAATTTTAATTCTTAAAGGAAAAAAATGATAAAAGAAAAAAATCTTCAAAATGCAAAGTCCATCTCAGGTCCAGGAAACTCCAGTCATAAATGACAGTAACCTAAACTTTACAAATTGGACATTAATTGTGTAAAAGGAACACTCTCAGTCATGTTTTGGCAATTCAACCATACTATGAAGGCCAATACACATAAAGGCTTATAAAAAAAAGTTGCTACTTTTTGATAGCAGGTTGTATCTTGAGACTCCAACAACACCCTTCCCAAAAATAACATGAAAGTTTACAGTTTGAGCTTCTTGCAAAACTCAAAATGTTACATTGACTGCGCTTTTAATTGACTTTCCCAATGTTTGTGTTACTTATGTAATAATTTGGGTACCAATGCACTGCCATTAAAGCATAACTAATCCTGTGAAACATATTATATTTTTTATTGGAGAGATGAATAATGCAGGCAATCATAGTAAGCTTTGTTATATACTTTATAAAGAAAGAAAGCTTTTTTTCCATTTTTTTTTTTCTGCAGCTGCTTTGCCTTGTAGTGAGCAGCATTTCTGAAAGTCTTCTCAACACTTGTACCCACCAGAAAAGTTCAGCTCTAGGGAGACAATCCTAAAGACTTTTCCTTAAAGTATATTACAAATGTTACTATTATCAACTGCATTATTAATTGTGGTCAATAAATAACTTTAAGTTTTCTTTAATATGTTTGCTCAAAAGTGCCCTGTGCAAATAATGCCAATTGGCTAAAGGAAAGGGACAACTTGTTGTAAAAGGGTGTATTTACAGTATGGGATAGTATACAGTTTTGCTTCTATTATTATGTAAGCATGTACCGGAAATATTCCCAGACTTGCACATTGCATTGTGGTATTTTAAGTAAAATGGTAGCTTCTTGCTAATCTTCAGAATTTAGATTTTTAAATGTAGCAAGGTCAAATATAGTTACATCTATTAATTTACAGTATTAATAATTTCATACCATTCGTTGTGACCACTGCGCCAAAGTAAAAAGATTTTTAAAAAATAGTAGAAAGAAAAACAAAAATTTAAAACCCCATATGGTAAAAGAAAATTACATAGCCCCATAAAAAAAACCCAAGTAATGTCAATTTTTAGATTTTACTATAGATTTTCCACTAACATCCAAACACAGCTTCCACACATCAGTATTAGATAAGTATTTGTAAATTGCTACCAGGTGGAACATTTTAAAAAATGGTGTCCTAAATACCCAAAAATAAAACAGTGATACTTGTCTTATATTTCCCTAGGTCAGTGGTGGCGGACCTATGGCACGAGTGGCAGAGGTGGCACTCGGAGCTCTTTCTGTGGGCACCCAGCACAGAATTTACCAGATAGGACTCAAGCCTTCCTCCTCACTCGGTGCTATTTTAAAGTGACACCTACTAGGCTGCCAGGACTACAGGAGGAGCGAGAAGGTGTGGACAGGGATGGATTATCGTTGGAGCTCCTGCTTTGGGTGCCCTGATTCTTCCTCTTCAGGGGACACTGGAAGGAAGCTACAATCCAAATGTCTCCTGCATTCTATTGTATTGGTGTCCTCAGGGCGATCAATAGGTTACTGCTCAAATGATCATGTTTGCACTTTGCGACATAAAAGTGTGTTTTAGTTGTAGTTTGGGCACTTAAGTTCTGCAGAGCTAAAGGTATTTGAACAGGCTGGGCAGTATGTGACCACTACGGTCTATAGCCAGGGGATTTCCAGCCGATTGGCTGTAGGGGCCAAAAGAGACTGAGCGCATCATGGGAACTGCAACACTTGATTGCTTGGTGAAATAAAAGTAGATAGTGGTTTTCAAAAGATCTCACACACAAAGACACACAACAAGAATAAGACTATAGTTTAATGTTCTCCTCTTCCATGGCTGCCTTCTACTGATCCCTGATGGGGAGTGCTTTTACAGCTGTCATGGAGAGGAGTCCATATCACTAGCTTCAGCAGTATGCAGCATGACCACTGAGGGCGCCGGTGGGCATGAAGAGATGGCAGCACTGGAAGAAGCAGAAGAGATTACATTTCTTTCACTCTCGCAAGAACAAAACACTTAACATACACCAAGACCACATTCATAAATCATGTGTTGCTTAGTTTCTTGCACGTATTGGTAAACATGACAAAATGTTATATTTTTCTGGAAAAGAGGTTAAAAAAAAATGTTGTTTTGGATACATATAGGATTTTTCAACTTGCAAGTGAAGCAAAGTACAATGCCAAAAAAAGTCTGGTCATCATGCACATCATCCAGCTGAACCATCCAGACTAGTATTTGACTGAAACAGGACAGAGCTAGCATGGAGGTGGTTTTACCTTTTCACAGCCCTAGAGGGTGCTCCCTCGGGTCAGGGTAGTGTGTGGAAGCTCGCATTGCGGCTGCCTGCACCGTACCTGGCCTGTGAATAAATAGAGGACTTCAGTTTTCCATGCTGCCAGTCCTTTAACATTAAACCAGAACAAACAGTGAAGAAAGGTTCATTCTGAAAGAAAACTCTGTAATAACATGAACACAAAGTTACATGCAAAAGTAGGTCCAGATGCCACCTGGAATTAGAAGTATAATGCCCATGACAACTTTGGAGGACCAACCACCTGTTCAGATAAATAGTCGTCTATCAGCAGGCACAGTGTGAGGAAGGAGCAACTAAAACTGGAACATGGATTTATATTCTAGGATTATAGCTGGACTTAGAACAATCTGGTGAACACAGCACAGGTCCTACTCTCCGCAATGAGCGAGAGCGGAAGCAGGCTTCTGGTTGCATATTACAGCAGAATGGAGAGGCTGGGCAGCAGTTTGTATACAAGAGCAATCCGAGTACATACAGTGTATACAAGAACAATCTGAGTACATACAGAGCACCATGTCCAGATACAAATCCATGAACACAAATCCATTTTCACAATTCTGCAGCTACTTACAATACACAAAGCCAGGGTTACAAACAACTCCAGGGCTCCTACACAGCACTGTCTGGTCAAAAAGGCTGGTAGACTCCCTGTAAAAGTACCTCAGCGCCCTCATCCATCTATTTATTCAGCACTAAACTAAAAAAACTGATCTTCTAGTTGCCGTGTTAACAGATTTTTGCCTTGACAATACCTGTATTATGAGATGTGCATGATCGCTGCAACACCTAGAGAAGGTTGTCAGATCTATGGTTGAACTTAGCCATGATGCCTTTTATGTGTATGATTAGGGAGAAACCTAGTTATACTTTCATTCTTTCCATGAGCACCCTACTAACTGCAAACCAGACTACAAAGGCAGTTCTTCAGCAAAAGATATGCCTTGTGTGCATATACTGCATATAAGCCTCTTACACAAAGTGAAACTAAATGGACAATAAGAACCTTAATCCCTAAATGAGCATTTGCATCTGAAGTTAGGCTGCTGCATCCTACAATGGACGGTGAATGAGTGAATACCCAAGAAATGCCTCCAAAATGAAAACATAATTGAACATTGTGGATGGGCATAGTTTTTACCAAAGGAAGCAGCCAAAAAAAAGAAATAAAAAGTTCAGGATTGACAGAAACGAGCAAAAAATTGCCAAGTTGTGACTCAGCAACTCAGCGGTTTTACAAGTTGTGACTTTGTTTCGTGGTATTAAAATATAGAGATAAATCTGTTGTATATTTATTTGCAATATAAATAACTATGGTGGATGGTAACAAGTTATTGACGTGCGAACAATGATACATAATGGATGAATCCGATGAGCTCATTCCAGAAATGCTGCATAACAAATTGAAAGTGACATCAGATGCTCATTTTGTTGACAGCAGAATTTAATGCCCGGCTGGTGGAAACAAAATACATCACTTCCCATGAACAGGCAGTGTACTTACTCTCCTATTTTTTGAAGTTCCCCTCCTCTTCCACTGTACAGTGTTAGGCATCCTTTCCACATCGATGCATACCTTAAAAACAAGTGTAAATCATCTATAAGGTCACACATCAAGGCTGTTAATAACCGAAATGGTAGCATCCTGAAAAAAATTATACCATACACAGCAAAAAAGTGGGGGGTTTTTTTACCTTTGTTGTTTAAAAAAAACAAAACATAAAACCTATATAAATTAGATCTCGTCATGAGGATGCTGACCCAAACAGTAATAGGGAGGTGGAGTGCAAAGTGGTTTTTCATCAACTTCACAGCATTTAAAATATTTTCCCAGCTTGAAATGCTAAATGATGCCACCAGGAAGTGCAAATTCTTATGCAAAAAACAAACCCTCATATCGATCTGTAAAACAGACGCTCAAAAAAAAAATATTCTGGCTTTTGGAAGATGGGGAGGAAAAAAATGAAACGTAAAAACAGAAAAGGAGATTTGCAGCAAAAGGTTAAGGAAGAAGTAAACTTTTCATCAGGTTCCTCAGAAGTCGAATAAAGCCTAAACATGGAAGGAACATAAAAGAGAAAACTTGGCCTAGACATACACCCATGTCGTGTAATGGACAGTATACAATTTTTGCTTTAACCGTACATACAGGCCCAAAGTAAAGACTATGCACTCCTATCACTCCAGCTCTGGTGCAAATAAAACATTGTCTTACAGTTCAGCGTTAAACAATAAGCCATTCTTCTTCACAGACAGCCCGTGCTTAGCTTGCACAGCTAAACATGTAGTAACTCATGCCAGGCTGCCATAATAGGAAAGCCAGCTACAACATACTTCACTGTTTGCTTATGTGAGCACAAAGGGAAGTTCTGCCTTCTGCCCTGATCCTGTTGATCCGGTTTAGATACACATCAGCACCACCTGTGATCAAATGCCATTTTTCTGCCATTTTTGAGGTTTAGCATTTGGAAATTAACAAGGCAGTCCAAAGGGCAATGTAATAGAGAGCTCTTCAGTTCAGAGAGCTCATGCCACTGCACATGAAGGGGTTAACTACCAGGTTACTGTACACATAGCAGAAAATGTTCTTATGCTAAACTTGCTAAAATCGTTGATTCTCTAACGATTCTCGAGAAAGGTCATGCTGAATATCAGAATGGTGGGGTGCACACCTAGCAACTGTCCAAGAGCTTTTATCTCTTGTAGTTCTGACAGTTTCATAGTGGGGACACAGGTGTCCTTATTAAAAGACCTCCTTGCAGCCAACATAACCCCCTTTAACCCTTTTCCTGCATAGAAATGTGTGCTCCAGCTCTATTTTAGACTAGCTCCACCCCAACCAGCAGATTTCATAATATTTCAATGTTTTGGAAGTCGAGTCTATTTCGCAAATATTTCTAGCACATTGTTTATGTTGCACAACAATGTGATTTTATAGGAAAATACTTTTTGGAATTTATGAAAAGATTGTAAAGTGCAAGTCGTAATGTCATTGCAGCACAATATGAACATAATATTTTTCTATCTGTATAATATAGTATAGGATGGAAAAGAGCATAAAGTATCTGAGATAAGCAGCAGCAGTACAATCTCACAGAATCAGAAAAAAAGAGCCTGGCAATCTGCAGGTCGGTATGTTGACAAGCAGGAGGAGCGGGACAGAGTGATATGTAATTATGTACAAGAGATGATTGGTTTGATATTCACACCTCAATTAGGAATTCAAGGGTGGTCCTAGCTGGCATAGCCATTATAGCCATTTCTGAGGACCAGCTTTCATAGTCCTCAGAGAAACGGCAGCCGGTAACTGGATCCCCCCCCAAAAAATAAGAACAAGTCACACTGATAGCCAACTGTGTAAAAATATGTTCAAATCAATTTGGATAAATACCAATACACTCCACCGCTACTGTATTAGGCGGCTGCAGGCAAACATGTCCAGCCTGCGGACTGAACACGTTGCACGGGATAAGAGTCCCTGCATCATACAGAGAAATGATGCAAGGAATCCCCGTCTGCTGCACAAAGTGGAGCGACGGTCCTGTAAGAATTCTTAGTGTCAGTGCTGCAGTTCGGCAATGTGTGCAGTCCATGGTATGGGACCAACATATGGGTCTGTTTTCAGGGGTTCAACATGTTGCTCTGTAGCTGCAAGATTTTCGAGCAAAAAAATATATATATAAATGAATTAAAAAACAAAAAGACCTGTTTCAAGGGAAACATTTGCTGTCAATCTCTTGAAAAAAAAAAAAAATCTGCATCTAAAGGAATAAAACACTACAGATATTTATACCATATAAATCTACAGGAAATAAATACCATACATGAGAATACCCCTTTAAATCAGATTTACCACATAAATTGCTTGCACGTACCCCAATACAGGCATATAACCTCAACTGAACAATCTTGCTTGTAAAGGACTGGATTCTCATAAAATAGGGTTTACCATATATGTTATGTGTACATTTCCTATTACTCTATAGTAAAGTTTAAAAATTCTTGCACTTAAAGGGACTGTCCACCTGTGCCATTAAGATATCATAATGCAGCGTAGTGGAACAATGACTTCTATAAACTTGCCTGTATCAACCCAAGGGGGACTTGGCCCAAGTATCTGTTACAATTAGCTGCTGACAGATGACGTCCTTGCTGAGGGTCAGTCAGTGTAGAGGTTACAGCTGAGGTCAATGATAAGTGGTTTGTAGACCACATCCAAAAACAAGCTACAAGATACAGCACCAGGCTGCCAGGGCTTGGAACAAATGGGGCAGCCAAGGTTTACTTTAACGTTGCAGCTGTACCACCCCTGTAATAATAGTCTATGCAGGGAACAACATGCTCATCCTCTTCCTATCACTACCACTCAGGGCCAGCGATAGAGCGTCACCATAGCTGGCAGTGTCCCACAGGCCACAACTTCTGTTACCACGTAGCTGTGTACATCTGCTTAGCAAACAATAACCCTTGAGAATCCTTACACTGGGAAGACTCACAGGTACACCCCAAACCTGAGCAGTAGATCAGTTTACAGAAGATTCACTTTCCATACAGCTGCAATCTCATCACTTTCTGGACTTTCAGTAGCCCAAGAAAGTACCAGGTGGTGTGTGTGTGGTGTGTGTGCCGGCACCATTTATCATCACATACCCTCTTGTCAAGCGAATTATGTCTCCTGGCTGTATAAGGCTTCCAATTTCATCCCACACAGAGACGGTGATGCTGCCCGTTTTATCTGCCACTTTGCAGGACCTCACTTCATGCCCATCTTTAGTTTTTGTAACTCTGCCTGTGTTGAAAAATCAAAATGGAAAAACAAAACTGGGATTTAGTCACAAAAAAAAAAAAATGTCACAACTTGGATCATCTAGAAGTGAAGTGATCATGTAAGATAAGGGCACAGCTGGGATGCCCACGTGTGTGCCAAGCACCTGCTGCTCACCTACAGCCCCTCATGAAGGGCCCACTTACCTATCTCCAGGACAATAAAGATGACATTTAAATTTTTCTGTCCGGTCTTAATGTCTTTTATGGACACGTACGAGTCGTTTAGCACGTTCATTATGATTTATGAGCAGCACAAAGCATTACTGATCACAGGGGGGCTGAGTACTGTATTGTGTGGACCGTGGAGCTCGCACACACCTGGATCTGATGCTCTACCACAAAATTAGGGACAATATCAAAAGTCAAGGCAACAAATGCCTCCAGAATTCAGGTCAATAATATTCCGGTGAACACAATGCTGCCCCCAGTGGCCAGGCAAGGTCAGCGCAAGCCGGAGCAGTGAGCTTCCTTATCAAAGCGACACGAGCGGCTTGCGCCTGACGTTACCACAAAGCAACTAATGTCGTGTATTTGCCCCTTTTCGATGATTTGTGCCCTCTAAACCTTTTCAATAGCTAACACAGGCTCACACGACACCACCTCTCTCCGCTCCACACAAATGTCTGCAAGCATGTGCGGCGTAACCTCACTATTTATATGTGGATTGTACCACTGCAACACTTCCGAGGGGAAACCGCTGTGTGATAAAATTGCCTTTTCATCGGGCTTAGAAGTGGTCTAAACGGAGTAATCCCTCCATCCAGAGTATTATTTATTTTACGAATACTTATTACATCGACCAGCCTTTCTCACACTGAATTTACACCGCCATAAGGTTCAGATGCGTCAAAGACGTGAATGGAACAGTCCCCGGCATCTGCCTGTTCTTTTCTAACGAGTGTACAGAAATCCTTGAGTGTGATTGGTTAGTTGACGGTAAAGAGGCGTGGTCATTGGTCTTTTGTCCTCTGATTCCTGATTCAGTGGTTATTGAGGGTGTGAGTGCCCGTATGGAGTGCTTGGGCTTATGCAGCTCCTTGTTATTTCATTGTGCACATTTAATGGCGCTCAGCGTTATGTAAAGGTAGCATAGTACGTGTATGTCTCATCCTGCATCAACCATACGGTCTAAATATTAATTTGGTTGTACCATTACAAAGCAGGAAGTTGCTAAACAGGAATACACGTATAGTATGCACATACATTACACTATATCCTGTAGATACACTAGTCCTGCATACATCAGTACACTTAGATACACTCAAAACGTCCACTGGGAATTTGACTGACTAATTTTGTGGGTCCCCACCTATACAGATTATTTTACCATCTTATACTACCACATCACAATGCAAACATAGATAGGTTCATAAAAACATAACTTACTGCATAGAAACTATTACATAACTAAATATAGACAATACCAAATCCATTTTACTACATAGGTACAGCACTGGAACCACGCTACTACATGGATATGGTACCAGGAACCATTACTACATAGATACAGGACCACGCTTACTACTTAGCTATAGCACCTGAACCAAGCACAGTGCGACAGGCAAAGGCTGCGATTAGACGAACGTACGGCTAAGGCCGACCGGGCATTCGTGCAGCGCACTGGAGAAGAGGAGGAGTGACCGCTTCCCTCACCATAGAAATGCATGGCATACGGCCCGTGAACACAGGAAAGATAGGACGCGTCCTATCTTTTCCCTGTGTACCAAGAGGTTCCGTATTGCTCCGTGCTGCCATTACCACCTATGGGCGACGCATGTATGGATGCAAGCTTGCGGCTCTACGTATGTCCTCCAATACGTTCGTCTGAATGCATCCTTATACTGCTCCAGATTTATCACAGTGTCTGATGCTGAATGCTAAATCTCATGTAGTACGAGATTGGCTCCATGTAGGTCGTCCTCATAGAAGAACATAACAGCGAGTCACAGCACAGAGGATGTGGTGCAGAATTGTGAGCTCATGGGTAATACCAGCACTTACTGTAAATCTGGTGACTCACACAACTTCTTTGATTGGGGGATTTCTATTTCATAATGTCTCTGCAGATATAGCAACACAAGTTATTCCATAGCTGCCCCATTGGCAGAGGTGTAACTTACAGCTGCTGGGTTCCAATGTAGAATCTACAGTGTATTGTATCAATTATGGAACTGGTCTCCTCCTATGGGGTAAAGACGCCCTTTTTGCCACCCTCAATGTTTGGTAAGATAAGATAATCCTTTATTAGTCCCACAGTGGTGAAATTCCCAACATTACAGCAGCAGAGAAAATACAGAGTGCAGTACAAACAATGACAGAACAATAATATTAGGGATACATGAACAAAAAGAAAAAAAAAGGTTATAAAAAGCCAAAAAAAAAGAAGACAAGTAATGATTGCCAGTTTGCTAATCAGTCTGTGCATGGGACCTGCAGGGACTGGTTAGGTGGGGGGCACAGGTTACTTTCCTTTAGGCCTTGTTGGTTGACCAGCCTGATCACAGAAGGGAGGAATGACTTCCGATAACGCTCCCTTTAATTGACCAATTCACTATAATGGGTATGATTCCTATCTGAATAGAGATGCAAATTGTCCTCTCCACTTAGTTAGAAGTTATGGAAACACAGCTTTGTGTAAAACCTAATGGAGAAGTTTGGTGGCTTCTCTTTAACTAAGACCTTTAACTGTTGCAGCAGTGTATGGTAAAAAGACCATAGAGGCCAATAGAGATGATTATCCGTCCATTCAAAGTGTCCTTGGCTCTAAGTTTCCTCACGCCTGCAAAGTCTCCTTAAAGGACATCTACCATCAGAATTTCTGAAAGTAGGAGCCCAAACGTACTTGGCCGTTGCATTTTATAGTATGAGGAACAGTTTTCTAATCTCCAGGGACTGCAGGATGCCCCCGAAAAAAGAAATTATGGAAATATGCTAATGAGCCAGAAAAGCACTGGCCTGCATCACCGGAGTGCCTTTTGGCTCCTAAGACTAATTAAATATGCAGACCCCAACTCTTTGAAGTTGAGCCTGATCCACACACAGCCAATGACTTCACCAGCGGGCAGGTCCAACAAGTGATGTCGACGGCTGTCTCTGGATCAGTGGGTGGGACCAGGCGCAACTAGAGATTGCGGGGGACGTGCATATTTAATTAGTCTTAGGAGCCAAAAGGCACTCCGGTGACGTAGGCCTAAGCTCCTTAGCATATTTTTATATTTCTTTTTAGGGCCATCTTTCAGTTCCTGGAGATTAGAAAATCTGTTCCTCATAATATAAAACAACAAGTAAATTAAGGCATATACCATCACAGCAAACCTAGCATGGTGAGCTTGCTGCGCCTCGTTGCTCAATTCTCAATACTAACAGAAGTAGAAGGTTTGTGGTGAGCCGACGTCATGAGGGGATGGATGTACAGAAGGAGGGGGTAGGTTGAATATCGTCTAGCTGGACACCAAGGGTCAAAATATGGTAATGAGAAAGCACTTGTTAGAGGAAATTGACCATTTGTTTTCATGCATTGTGAACCAAGTATACCTTGAGAGTGACATTGATGCAGAAACATATCTTGTTTAATTCCTGATCTGAGTGGTTTTGCTCAAAAAACAATTATAAAATTCAGGACCTTGGGAAAACTGCTTTGCAGTCTTCATAAACACATTACACAGAGCTTCCTGAACTGTCCAGACAGGACTTATCAACCTGTGCTGGATCACTCATACACAGCAGCTAGGGGATAGTGCAGCAATTGATTACTTCTGCCTGTCAGGCACAACACTCTGGAGCAGTGCATAACTAATGTAAGAGGAAAAGCACTGAGCAGCCAAAGGAGCAACAGAGCCTCATTATCATAATTTTATAAATATCATATATATATATATATATAATATACAGTTAGGGCCAGAAATATTTGGACAGTGACACAAGTTTTGTTATTTTAGCTGTTTACAAAAACATGTTCAGAAATACAATTATATATATAATATGGGCTGAAAGCGCACACTCCCAGCTGCAATATGAGAGTTTCCACATCCAAATCGGAGAAAGGGTTTAGGAATCATAGCTCTGTAATGCATAGCCTCCTCTTTTTCAAGGGACCAAAAGTAATTGGACAATGGACTCTAAGGGCTGCAATTAACTATGAAGGCGTCTCCCTCGTTAACCTGTAATCAATGAAGTAGTTAAAAGGTCTGGGGTTGATTCCAGGTGTGTGGTTTTGCATTTGGAAGCTGTTGCTGTGACCAGACAACATGCGGTCAAAGGAACTCACAAGTTAGGTGAAGCAGAACATCCTGAGGCTGAGAAAAAAGAAAAAATCCATCAGAGAGATAGCAGACATGCAAAATCAACAGTCGGGTACATTCTGAGAAAAAAAAGGAATTGACTGGTGAGCTTGGGAACTCAAAAAGGCGTGGGCGTCCACGGATGACAACAGTGGTGGATGATCGCCGCATACTTTCTTTGGTGAAGAAGAACCTGTTCACAACATCAACTGAAGCCTCACATGAGGCTTCTTCTCAAAGACCTACCTTTGCAAAAGTGGCGTTATCTTCTGGAATGAGCTCGTTTTCCGGTCTATATCTACACAGATCACAAGAATCTCCAAGTTGTCCCATTTCATTCCTCTGCCTTGTCTACCGTCATCTCCTCGTCTTGCCAGCCTGTTCTTCCTCCACATCTTCCGGCTTCATGGACTCCCTCTACACATTGGGGAACATTTACTTACCCGGTCCATTTGCAATCCAGCAGCGCGTTCTCCGACGTTGATTCGGAGCTTGCCTGAATTCACTAAGGTCATGCGCCCGATATCCACTAGGTGTCGCTGCTGAAAGCCAGCGCCGATGCGACACAATCCGATCGCGTGTGCCAAAATCCCGGGGCAATTCGGCGCAAACAGGAAATATTCGGGAAACCCGACGAAAATGTGCGATTCGGACAATTAGTAAATGAGCCCCATTGTCTCAGACCGGGGGGTCCAGTTTGTTTCCCGGTTCTGGCGTTCCCTGTGCAGCCAAGCAAGTAAAGCTGGATTTCTTGTACCATCCGCAGTCTAATGGACAAGTGGAGAGATTTAATCAGAATCTGGGCTGCTATCTACGTAATTTGTTTCCCCCAACATGATGACTTGTCCACCCTGTTGCGTTGGTCAGAATTTTACTACAATTCCTTGGAATCTGCAGGCCCCGCTCCCTTCTTCATTGTTTATGGATTACATCCACGCCCACCTCTTCCACTTTCTGTGCCTTCTTATGTTCCTGCCATGGAAGAGTTGGTTCAAGATCTTAAGTCCGTACCTCCTACTTCTCCTGAAGCTGATGTCACCAAAGTATTTGAGGAAAAAGAGGTCCTAGATATGAAGTTGGTCAGAGGGAAGTGGTTCTTTCTCGTCGACAGGAAGGGGTTCGGGCTGTAGGAGAGGTCTTGGGAGTCTGAGAACAACATCCTGGTCCGTGCTCTTCTACAGAGGTTGCTTCAGATTAAGAAGAGAGGGAGGCAGAAGGGTGTCCCAAATCGCAGGTGCACCCATGTGCCTCGTGGTGCCGCTGGACCCCAGTTGCAGCCTCACTCACCATACCTTGTTCCAGCAGCGGACCCCAGGCTCCGCCACGCGCATGCCTGAGCTGTAAGATTTTAAAGGGTGAGTGTGCCAATGATTGCCGCCTGTCTTGACCTTCTGCCTTGTCCCCGACTCCAATCCTGTGCCGCCTGTCATCTATATTGGATTTTATTTTGCCAATTCTATATGATTTATTCAAATAGAGTATTCTGGAATTGACTTCTCAGACCTTTCCTAATCTCTAAGGCTAAAACTTCTACCTAAATCTTTTCCCCATTTTATTATATAATTGGCTGTAATATTATCTTTTTTTTAATTGAGAGATTTCTATAAATACTTGAAAGAAGTTTATCCAGGTTTTAAGTTTGTTTTGCCACTTTATTGATAAATTGATAGGAGCATCTTTGCAAGGTCAATCTTCTTATAATATTCTGTCGTTTTATAGAGCTACAGATTCTCACATAAACCAGAAAGTCACCCCTACAAAGATACCAGCCTCCCTTGCTTCATCAAAATGTATTATTCTGTTACCTATTATTAGATCCTTTAATGTAAAGTTTGTCGCATCTTTGCCGAAAACTACTAGGCCTTAGATTCTGTACTTCACCTTGGCCACCACCATGAACCTGTGGAGTGACCTGGTGGTATACCGCCAACCTGCTTTGCGGCGGGCTCTGATGAAAACCGGGTGCAACTTAGACTCTGCTCCCAGGTGTCGGCTTACTTCATCGCTTGCTGTGGTTCAGTAGGTTTATAATGTTGATTTTTTTTTTTTTTAAAACAATAAATATAAATTCTTGTCCATGAAAATATAGAACACCCCCTGAAAATAAGACCTAGTGCCTTTTTAGGAGCAAAAATTAATATAAGTATAAATGGGGATAAGTACTGAGATTTACCACAGCACAATAGTGATAACACATGAATCAAAGAAATATTAGCACATAAAAGAAAAAGTTTGTTTAAAATTGGTGAACTTACAGCGTCTCCAGGTGCTTGGATAAAACAGTGAGGAATTGATAGGGTAAAAAGCGCTCCATTGCCAGTCGCCAACAGAACGATTAAACCTCAGTCTCTTCTCCACCAGGGTCTGTCAACAGTGGAACTTGCACCTAGTTCCTTTTTGATACACACATATATCTTAATGACTCAAAGATTTGGCCGATTATTTACTTTAAAATGTTGTTACTTGGACCGGTGTGTTCCCAAAAAGGGTTGTCCACCACTTGTACTTTAATACAAGATGTCATTGTGATGCACCATTGAACAGCGTATCTCTTGTACCTGAACTTTTTACCCTACCAATTCCTCATTATTTTCAGGTAAACAGGGTATATGTTTTATTTCTTTGAAAATTTCTCAATAAATACATGTTTAAAAAATCTGATTTCTTACAATTAACTGTCTGGGCAACTGCTGTAACAACCATCTTGAGCTTAACCTCAGGTGTTGAATGTTTATAGGTGCAAAATCAAAGGATAAAGTTCTCATAAAGTAAATCATGACCAAAGCTCATTCTATAAATACAGCACCAGAATAAAACTCACTAAATAAATAAAGAACCATAGACAAGCCCGGTCCATAAATGCAGCATCAGAACCAAACTCAGGACATAAATACAGAGCCAACCTACATACAGTATTTTTCGGACTATAAGGCGCACCGGAGTATAAGGCGCACCATCAATAAATGCCTGCTAAAATGTCTAGGTTCATATATAAGGCGCACCAGATTATAAGGTGCACCGGATTATAAGGATGAATGACCAGCAGGTGGCAGACATGTGCACAGTTCAAGGCAGCTGTTGTCTGTAAGTACAGTTAATATATAAGGTGCATTGGACTATAAGGCGCACCTTTGATTTCTGAGAAAATCAAAGGATTTTTTGTGCTCCTTATAATCTGAAAAATATGGTACATAAATATAGAGTTAAGTGAATAATTACAACAGGAGAGCCAAGCTACAATACATATGCCACCAGAACCAAGCTCAGAATATAGAAATAGTCATGCGCAGTACATAAATATAGCACCAGACCAAGTCTCAGATCATAAATACCACACTAAAACCAAACTAAGTACATAAATACAGAACCAAAACTAAGCTCATACCAGTAACATACAAGTTCATACAGTAAATAAAGCATATTACCCATGATCAATACAAAACAACAGAACTAAGCTAAGTATCATGAATACAGCATGAATCAACCAATACAGGTACATATATACAGCACCAAAACCAAGATAATTCATAAAAACAACAGCAGAACCAACACCAGAATCTCAGACAGGTTGTACACATTTAGGTCTAGTCCTCTAACACCAGCAGTGAATCTATCCACAGCCTAACTTATTAATTGCACTTACAGATTTGTGACCATAAAAATCATTGACCCTACGTGTTTCTGCTTAGATATTTCAGGCAAACAGCTAACTATGTGTTTAATTGTTACACTAGTCTAAGTAGCTCATTTTTTTCTCTGGTTAGACCTGCTAGACTACAATGGTGGTTACTCATCTAGTTGTATGGTGAAAAAACACAGCAGCGTGCCACTGTTGGGAAGCTATGCAGCCACGCTGTGGTCATAATCAAATACAGAGTGCAGTACAAACAATGACAGAACAAAATATTAGGGATACATGAACAAAAAGGAAAAAAAAGGTATAAAAAGCCAAAAAAAAAGAAGACAAGTAATGATTGCCAGTTGCAATCAGTCTGTGGATGGGACCTGCAGGGACTGGTTAGATGGGGGGGGGGGGGGCACAGGTTACTTCCTTTGGGCCTTGTTGGTTGACCAGCCTGATCACAGAAGGGAGGAATGACTTCCGATAACGCTCCTTTAATTGACCAATTCATATAATGGGTATGATTCCTATCTGAATAGAGATGCAAATTGTTCATCCACTTAGTTAGAAGTTATGGAAACACAGCTTTGGTAAAACCTATGGAGAAGTTTGGTGGCTTCTCTTTAAATAGACCTTTAACTGTTGCAGCAGTGTATGGTAAAAAGACCATAGAGGCAATAGAAGATGTATCGCGCCATCATCAAAGTGTCCTTGGCTCTAAGTTTCTCAACGCCTGCAAAGTCTCCTTAAAGGACATCTACCATCAGAATTTCTGAAAGTAGGAGCCCAAACGTACTTGGCGTTGCATTTTAAGTATGAGGAACAGTTTTCTAATCTCCAGGGACTGCGGATGCCCCCGAAAAAAGAAATTATGGAAATATGCTAATGAGCCAGAAAAGCAACGGCCTGCATCACCGGAGTGCCTTTGGCTCCTAAGACTAATTAAATATGCAGACCCCAACTCTTGAAGTTGGCCTGATCCACACACAGCCAATGACTTCACCAGGGCAGGTCCAACAAGTGATGTCGACGGCGTCTCTGGATCAGTGGGTGGGACAGGCGCAACTAGAGATTTTGGGCGACGTGCATATTAATTAGTCTTAGGAGCCAAAAGGCACTCCGGTGACGTAGGCCTAAGCTCCTTAGCATATTTTTATATTTCTTTTAGGGCCATCTTTCAGTTTCTGGAGATTAGAAAATCTGTTCCTCATAATATAAAACAACAAAGTAAATTAAGGCATATACATCACAGCAACCTAGCATGGTGAGCTTGCTGCGCCTCGTGCTCATTCTCATACTAACAGAAGTAGAAGGTTGTGGTGAGCCGACGTCATGAGGGGATGGATGTACAGAAGGAGGGGGTAGGTTGAATATCGTCTATCTGGACACCAGGGGTCAAAATATGGTAATGAGAAGCCCTTGTTAGAGGAAATGACCATTTGTTTCATGCATTGTGAACCAAGTATACCTGAGAGTGACATTGATGCAGAACATATCTTGTTTAATTCCTGATCTGAGTGGTTTTGCTCAAAAAACAATTATAAAATTCAGGACCTTGGAGAAAACTGCTTTGCAGTCTTCATAAACAATTACACAGTGCTACCTGAACTGTCCAGACAGGAGTTATCAACTGTGCTGGATCACTCATACACAGCAGCTAAGGGATAGTGCAGCAATTGATTACTTCTGCCTGTCAGGCACAACACTCTGGAGCGTGCATAACTAATGTAAGAGGAAAAGCACTGAGCAGTCAAAGGAGCAACAGAGCCTATTATCTCATTTTATAATATCAGAAATATAGATATATATATATATATATATATTAATAATATACATAATATATATATATACACACAGTTAGGGCCACAGAAATATTTGACAGTGACACAAGTTTTGTTATTTCAGCTGTTACAAAAACATGTTCAGAAATACATTATATATATAATATGGGCTGAAAGGCACACTCCAGCTGCAATATGGAGTTTCCAATCCAAATGGAGAAAGGGTTTAGGAATCATAGCTTGTAATGCATAGCCTCTTTTTCAAGGGACCAAAAGTAATTGGACAATGGACTTAAGGGCTGCAATTAACTCTGAAGGCGTCTCCCTCGTAACCTGTAATCAATGAAGTAGTTAAAAGGTCTGGGGTTGATTCCAGGTGTGTGGTTTTGCATTTGGAGCTGTTGCTGTGACCAGACAAACATGCGGTCAAAGGAACTCACAAGTAGGTGAAGCAGAACATCCGTGAGGCTGAGAAAAAAGAAAAATCCATCAGAGAGATAGCAGACTGCAAAATCAACAGTCGGTACATTCTGAGAAAAAAAAGGAATTGACTGGTGAGCTTGGGAACTCACAAAAGGCGGGCGTCCACGGATGACAACGTGGTGGATGATCGCCGAGACTTTCTTGGTGAAGAAGAACCTGTCACAACATCAACTGAAGCCTCACATGAGGCTTCTTCTCAAAGACCTAACTTGCAAAAGTGGCGTTTTTCTGGAATGAGCTCGTTTTCGGTCTAATCTACACAGATCACAAGAATCTCCAAGTGTTCCCATTTCATTCCTCTGCTGTCTACCGTATCTCCTGTCGTGCCAGCCGTTTCTTCCTCCACATCTTCCGGCTTCATGGACTCCTCTACACATTGGGGAACATTACTTACCCGGTCCATTTGCAACTCAGCAGCGCGTTCTCCGACGTTGATTCGGAGCTTGCCTGAATCACTAAGGTCATGCGCCCGATATCCACTAGGTGTCGCTGCTGAAAGCCAGCGCCGATGCGACACAATACGATCGCGTGTGCCAAAATCCCGGGGCAATTCGGCGCAAACAGGAAATATTCGGGAAACCCGACGAAAATGTGCGATTGGACAATTAGTAAATGAGCCCATTGTCTCAGACGGGGGGGTCCAGTTTGTTCCCGGTTCTGGCGTTCCCTGTGCAGCCAAGCAAGTAAAGCTGGATTTCTTGTACCACCCGCGTCAAGGACAAGTGGAGAGATTTAATCAGAATCTGGGCGGCTATCTACGTAATGTTTCCCCCAACATGATGCTTGTCCACCCTGTTGCGTTGGTCAGAATTTTACTACAATTCCTTGGAATCTGCAGGCCCCGCTCCCTTCTTTTCATTGTTTATGGATTACATCCACGCCCACCTCTTCCACTTCTGTGCTTTATTGTTCCTGCCATGGAAGAGTTGGTTCAAGATCTACAGTCCGTACCTCCTATTCTCCTGAAGCTGTTCACCAAAGTATTTGAGGAAAAAGAGGTCCTAGTATGAAGTTGGTCAGAGGGAAGTGGTTCTTTCTCGTCGACAGGAAGGGGTCGGGCTGTAGGAGAGGTCTTGGGAGTCTGAGAACAAACATCCTGGTCCGGTGCTCTTCTACAGAGGTTGCTTCAGATTAAGAGAGAGGGAGGCAGAAGGGGGTCCCAAATCGCAGGTGCACCCATGTGCCTCGTGGTGCCGCTGGCCCCAGTTGCAGCCTCACTCACCATACTTGTCCCGCAGCGGGACCCCAGGCTCCGCCACGCGCATGCCTGAGCTGTAAGATTTTAAAGGGTGAGTGTGCCAATGATGCCGCTGTCTGACCTTCTGCCTTGTCCCGACTCCAATCCTGTGCCGCCTGTCATCTATATTGGATTTTATTTGCCAATTCTATATGATTTATTCAAATAGAGTATTCTGGAATTGACTTCTCAGACCTTTCCTAATCTCTAAGGCTAAACTTCTACCTAATCTTTTCCCATTTTATTATATAATTGGCTGTAATATTATCTTTTTTAATTGAGAGATTTTCTATAAATACTGAAAGAAGTTATCCAGGTTTTAAGTTTGTTTTGCCACTTTATTGATAAATTGATAGAGATCTTTGCAAGGTCAATCTTCTTATATATTCGTCGTTTTATAGAGCTACAGATTCTCACATAAACCAGAAGTCACCCCTACAAAGACCAGCCTCCCTTGCTTCATCAAAAGTATTATCTGTTACCTATATAGATCTTTAATGTAAAGTTATGAATCTTTGCCGAAAACTACTAGGCCTTAATTCTGTACTTCACTTGGCCACCACCATGAACCTGTGGAGTGACCTGGTGGTATACCGCCAACCTGCTTTGCGGCGGGCTCTGATGAAAACCGGGTGCAACTTAGACTCTCGCTCCCAGGTGTGTTAGGCTACTTCATCGTTGCTGTGGTTCAGTAGGTTTATAATGTTGATTTATTTTTTTTTTTAAAACAATAAATATAAATTCTTGTCCATGAAAATATAGAACACCCCCTGAAAATAAGAACTAGTGCCTTTTTAGGAGCAAAAATTAATATAAGTATAAATGGGGATAAGTACTGAGATTTACCACAGCACAATAGTGATAACACATGAATCAAAGAAATATTAGCACATAAAGAAAAAGTTTGTTTAAAATTGGTGTACTTACAGCGTCTCCAGGGCTTGGAAAAACAGTGAGGAATTGGTAGGGTAAAAAGCGCTCCATTGCCAGTCGCCAACAGAACGATTAAACCTCAGTCTCTTCTCCACCAGGGTCTGTCAACAGTGGAACTTGCACCTAGTTCCTTTTGATACACACATATATCTTAATGACTCAAAGATTTGGCGATTATTTACTTTAAAATGTTGTTTACTTGGACCGGTGTGTTCCCAAAAAGGGTTGTCCACCACTTGTACTTTAATACAAGATGTCATTGTGATGCACCATTGAACAGCGTATCTCTTGTACCTGAACTTTTTACCCTACCAATTCCTCATTATTTTCGGTAAACAGGGTATATGTTTTATTTCTTTGAAAATTTCTCAAAAATCATGTTTAAAAAATCTGATTTCTTACAATTAACTGTCTGGGCAACTGCTGTAACACCATCTTGAGCTTAACCTCAGGTGTTGAAGTGTTATAGGTGCAAAATCAAAGGATAAAGTTCTCATAAAGTAAATCATGACCAAAGCTCATTCTATAATACAGCACCAGAATAAAACTCACTAAATAAAAAGAAACCATAGACAAGCCCGGTCCATAAATGCAGACAGAACCAAATCAGGACATAAATACAGAGCCAACCTAATACAGTATTTTTCGGACTATAAGGCGCACCGGAGTATAAGGCGCACCATCAATAAATGCCTGCTAAAATGTCTAGGTTCATATATAAGGCGCACCCAGATTATAAGGTGACACGGATTATAAGGGAATGACCAGCAGGTGGCAGACATGTGCACAGTTCAAGGCAGTGTTGTCTGTAAGTACAGTTAATATATAAGGTGCATTGGACTATAAGGCACACCTTTGATTTCTGAGAAAATCAAAGGTTTTGTGTCCTTATAATCTGAAAAATATGGTACATAATATAGAGTTAAGTGAATAATTACACAGGAGAGCCAAGCTACAATACATATGCCACCAGAACCAAGCTCAGAATATAGAAATAGTCATGCGCAGGACATAATAATGCACCAGACCAAGTCTCAGATCATAAATACCACACTAAAACCAAACTAAGTACATAAATACAGAACCAAAAACTAAGCTCATACCAGTACTACAAGTTCATACAGTAAATAAAGCATATTACCATGATCAATACAAAACAACAGAACTATAGCTAAGTATCATGAATACAGCATGAATCAACCAATACAGGTACATATTACAGCCCAAAACCAAGATAATTCATAAAAAAACAGCAGAACCAACACCAGAATCTCAGACAGGTGTACACATTTAGGTCTAGTCCTCTAACACCAGCGTGAATCTATCCACAGCCTAACTTATTAATTGCACTTACAGATTTGTGACCATAAAAATCATTGACCCTACGTGTTTCTGCTTAGATATTTCAGGCAAACAGCTATCTATGTGTTTAATTGTTACACAGTCTAAGTAGCTCATTTTTTTCTCTGGGTAGACCTGCTAGACTACAATGGTGGTTACTCATCTAGTGTATGGTGAAAAAACACAGCAGCGTGCCACTGTTGGGAAGCTATATGAGCCACGCTGTGGTCATAATTGAGATGAGCGAACATACTCGTCCGAGCTTGATGCTCGGTCGAGCATTAGAGTACTCGAAACTGCTCGTTGCTCGGACGAATACTTCCCGCTCGAGAAAATGGCAGCTCCGCCGTTTTGCTTTTGGCGGCCAGAAACAGAGCCAATCACAAGCCAGGAGACTCTCTACTCCACCGAGCTGACGTGGTACCCTTACACGTCGATCAGTGGTTGGCTGGCCAGATCAGGTGACCCTGGGATAGACTAGCCGCTGCCCGCGCTGCTCGGATCATCTGTGTCTGGATGCCGCTAGGGAGAGAGCTGTGCTGGTCAGGGAAAGCGTTAGGGTGTTTATTAGCTTACTGTTAGGCAGGAGTGATTTCAAAGAACCCAACAGCCCTTAGGGCTACAATAACGTTATACTTTTTTTTTTTATTTGCAGCTAGTACCATATGTGAGGATTTGCAGGGGGACTTGCTACCGTTGTGTTTAGCTCTTGGACACACATATCCACCTCAAACACCAAAGTGGGAAAATTTATTAGGGGGTTGATTTCAATTAGGCACAGTCTGCCATTACTTTTTATTTTACGTTTATTTTTTATAAACTCAGTGTCATCATCTGGCATAGTAGTGTGCTTTCATACTTGGCTAGAAAATAGCCATAGGAGAACCAAACGGCTTACTTACGCCTACAGTAGCGTTATATTATTTGATTTCTGGTGATCTGTGGTGGCTGTCCTGCTGAGTGCATCTACTAGCAAATTGTGAGCAATTTGTAGTGAGACTTGCGACCGCTGTGTTTGCGCTTAGTGACGCACATATCCATGCAAAGACCGAAGTGGGAAAATTTATTGGGTTGGATTTCAATTAGGCACAGTCTGCCATTTCCTTTTTTATTTTACGTTTATTTTTTAATAACTCAGCGTCACCTCATCTGGCATAGTAGTGTGCTTTCATACTTGGCTAGAAATAGCATAGGAGAATCCAAACGGCTTACTTACGCCTACAGTAGCGTTATATATATTTGATTTCTGGTTGATTGCTGGTGGCTGTACTGCTGCAGTGCATCTACTAGCAAATTGTGAGCAATTGTAGTGAGACTTGCGACCGCTGTGTTTTGCGCTTAGTGACGCCAATATCCATCGCAAGACCGAAGTGGGAAAAATTATTTATGGGGTTGGATTTCAATTAGGCACAGTCTTCCTTCTTTTTATTTTACGTTTATTTTGTTAATAACTCAGCGTCATTCTCATCTGGCATAGTAGTGTGCTTTCATACTTGGCTAGAAAATAGCCATAGGAGAATCCAAACGGCTTACTTACGCTACAGTAGCGTTATATTTATTGATTTTCGGTTGATCTGTGGGTGGCTGTACTGCTGCAGTGCATCTACTAGCAAAATTGTGAGCAATTGTGTGAGACTTGCGACCACTGTGTTTTGCGCTTAGTGACGCACATATCCATCGCAAAGACCGAAGTGGGAAAATTTATTAGCGCCCCTCCAACTGCCCGTCACCGACTGTTGTGCGACGTGCCCACGAGGTGGAATTCACACTGACATGTTATCCAGAGTTTACCAGCAGCGCCGATTGATTGTAGACTGCCAGATGTCAATTCCACCAGAACTGGTAGTCAGGTCAGTCAGCTTCCTCAGTCTAAAATGAGGAGTGGACGTGGATGTCTGATATCTGTCAGGTGCTGAGTAACTTTGAGGAGTCAACACAGATGGTCAGTGGCGATGCCGCCATCATCAGCCTCACCATCCCGCTGCTTGGCCTGTTGAAAAACTCTCTGATCAGCATGAAGTCGGAAGCTTTGCGCTCGTCACAAGAGACGGGGGAAGAAGATTCCCTTGTTGATAGCCAAAGCACCCTCAGGTCTGTTTCTCAGCGCATATCGGAGGAGGTGGAGGTGGAGGAGGATGAGGAGGAAGAGGAGGAGAATGTTGGCGAGACACAAGAGGGGACCATTGTTGAGTCCTTCACTGTTCAGCGTGTATGGGCAGAAGAAGAGGAGTTGGAGGAGTTGGAGGAGGAGGAAATGGACAGTCAGGCCAGTGAGGGGAGTGAATTCTTACGCGTTGGTACTCTGGCGCATATGGCAGATTTCATGCTAGGCTGCCTATCCCGTGACCCTCGCGTTCAAAGAATTTATTCCAGCACCGATTACTGGGTGTTCACTCTCCTGGACCCACGGTACAAGCAAAATCTTTCCACTCTCATCCCTGCAGAGGAAAGGAGTGTGAGAATGCATGAATACCAGCAGGCCCTGGTGCACAAGCTGAAACAGTATTTCCCTTCTGACAGCGCTAGCGGCAGAGTGCGTAGTTCTGCGGGACAAGTAGCGAGGGAGAGTAGGCGAGCAGGCAGCTTGTCCAGCACTGGCAAGGGTACGCTTTACAAGGCTTTTGCCAGCTTTATGTCACCCCAGCAAGACACTGTCACCTGTCCCCAGTCTCGGCAGAGTAGGGCTGATCTTTACAGAAAGATGGTGAGGGAGTACGTAGCTGACCATACCATCGTCCTAAATGATCACACAGCTGCCTACAACTACTGGGTTTCAAGCTGGAAATGTGGCACGAACTGGCGTGTACGCCTTGGAGGTTCTTGCTGCCCGCCGCTAGCGTCTTGTCCGAGCGGGTTTCAGTGCAGCTGTGGCATCATCACGATAGCGACACGCCTGTCGACTGACAGCGCGACAGGCTGACGCTTATTAAGATGAAAAAAGCCTGGATTTCTCATAATTTCCAATCTCCACCAGAAACAAAATAAAAAAGCAACACGTGTGGAAGGGAAGCTCAACCTGAATAATTTATGCACTCCTCCTCCTCATTTTCCTCCTTCTCCTCCTCTTTGTACACTAAAGCAGAGGAAACTGGCTATTTTTTGACAGGGCCCACTGGCTCTAGCTATAGTACTTTATGCATTTAATTTTTCTGGAGGGCCACCGACCCGGTCCTCTGTTTTAAACAATTTTTGGGAGTGCCACATACAGGCACTCAATCTATTCAATTTTTCTGGAGGGCCACCTACCTGCTCCTCTGGTTTGAAAACTTTTTTGGACTGCCACATACAGGCACTATCCAAATTAAATTGTCTCCATAGCAGCCTCCACACGTTGTCTCCATTGCTACCTCCAAAAGTCGTCCATATAGCTGCCTCCATACATCGTCCCTTTATCAAACGATTTTGGGTTGTTTTCATGGCTTCCATGTTAACTTTGTCGCCACCCTGCTGTGTAATCCACAAAATATACTGGCAAACTTTTATCATGTACCGATATTATTTGAGCGCTTCTTGCTCACCTCCTTTGGTTCCTCTCTGCCACCCATTGGTTTGAAGCCATTGGTATGTCGCCCTGCCACTCTCTAGCCTGCCGCCGCTGCTGCCGCTGCATGCCGTCCCCTATAGTTTCAGGGTCAATTATTGGATGTTTTACATGCTATCTAGCCTCATTCTGTCATGGCCATGCTGTTGCCCATAGTTTTGGCATAATGGTGCGATTAAGCAGCCTCAGAGGCATCCATGCATGCTGCCCCTGCTGTTTCCTGTCCATTTCCGTGGTGTTTCCATCCGTTTCTGAGGTTCACAGGTGTTTGGCCAAGCTTCCCTGTGCAGAGCCTTGGTCCCCTTGAAAAATGCTCGAGTCTCCCATTGACTTCAATGGGGCTCGTTATTCGAGACGAGCACTCGAGCATCGGGAAAAGTTCGTCTCGAATAACGAGTACCCGAGCATTTTAGTGCTCGCTCATCTCTAGTCATAATCCTTTATATATAAATAGCCTATCCCCTGTGTGATGACCCAGTTGGGTCAGACCCAGTAACATGTGTAATATATTGTTGAAGATATACATTACATGCTATCAGTTTCATATTTTGGGAAGTTTCATCAATATGATAGAAGATACTACAGAGTACTGTAAGGTGAATGTATTTATGAAAATAGAGCATTTAAAGGGGTTTTCCCACAAAACTAGTTAAGCCCTAATAATAGGATTGGGCCTAACATGCTGATCGGTGGGGGTCTCAGGGTCACAGATCACTAGAACGAGGGGTCTGATGTACCCCAGTCAGGCCCCTCGTCACTCCCGAAGATGAGCCTAACTTATTTTGTGGAAAATCCATTTTCATTGTGATACTTCCTGATATGGTACTGTATAGGCTAAATTCACTTTTGTGATATGTGTAGAGTTTTTTTTGTTCAAAAAAGCCAAAAAAAGCGCAAAAACAGAGAGAAAAAGTCAAAAAGCCTGATGAAAAGAATCAGTTATTTATCACATAGTAGTGAATGAGGGAACTGTAAATAGATCACAAAATGATGCATTACATTTAAAGCAATTTGTGTTACAACTGATCTGTGAAGGACACAGGTTCAGAGCAGGTCACATTCTCCACTTTTTGTTATTGAAATTTGGGGCAAATAGAGATCTACTAATTGACATGATGCTAATTTTCCTGTACAAACAATCTGATATATTCCGTTTATGACGATTTTACAACTCATTGTTTTATCTGCACTAGTGTGAATGAACGACTTAGGTCATGAAAGTTTAGGGGACTTCCTAGTTTGTCTATTGTTGGCCTAAATGATCAATCACTTTCATACAACTAGAAAGACTACATTTTTTAAAATGTCTTAAATCTGTTATTCAGTGAAGAACAACATATTTTCAATCTAAATCAACTTCAAAGATAAATAAAACAGCCCCTCCTTTGGTGGATCCTTTTACTGTAGTGTCTCAGCGGGTGTTATTCCTAAAGATGAGCACTAGATGGCAGTATAAAACTGCTGATTGGCTGTGATGCATCTGTCAGCGTAAACCAAGTAGAATGTGGTTTCATATAGAATAATCCTGTTAAATTTATGATCGATATTATTGATATTGATAACTAGTGTACACTTGTAAGAATGTGAATATGTGCGTTTATATTTTATTGACACAATACGTGAAGTTTTACCCTAATTATACCAGCTACATCTGACTTGCTAAATAAATGGTGCCCCTAAGACCTGTGTGCTCACGCGGGCTGGGCGCAGAAGTCCCTCCCTACTCAGCAATCTGGCAATAGATACTGGTTGACATGTATCAAAAACATTGAAAATGTGCAGTTTGCCTGTGAAGTGTACAGGATGCGCTAGATTCATGAATTCTGGCGCACGTTCTTAATGAATCTGGTGCTCCCTGACAGAGCACCAATTTTTTTTGGTGCACCTTTAACATAGAGCGTGCAACACAACTCTGAGACTGCATGATAAATATGGCACACATAAGATAGCCATCTGTATCCACTTGATGTTAGAAATACTGCAGCAACCAATAACTCTCAACTGAGCAAACTACACTGAAATACACAAATGCACTCATCTATTTCCATAATGGCTACTGAGATCTGCCAGTCCCAGACATAGACCTTGATTCTCCTGGGAGTCTGGCCTTTTAGGTGACCAGTGCTTTGTGCACAGCATTAGTCATCACCTCATTCTTCATGTCTTCATTGTTTGCACAGGGATACACAAACAAGAGGACGTCACCAGCCTGTCACATGCACAGCAGGCCGGACCATCTCCATGCAACACCTTTATGTTGTCTTTCCAAACAAGTTTTAACAAACTCAGAACAAGGATTGTTGGCATGTTACATTTTTTACTATGGTAAAAAAAACAACAGTCTCTATGTGAATGAGACAGCACACAAGAAAAGTATAGCTCACCCCTGTGATATCCCAAATCATACAGTGCAGTGTATTTAATACTAAAGGTGCAGCAGCGAAGTATTGAACCTCCTGGGGGTTCAATACATTGGAAATGTTATACTAGCACTCTCAAAACAAATCATCTTTAATGATGATGTCTATAAAATTACATATCCATATCTACTGTAGTAGCTTATGCGTTTCTGACATACAAATACACTTAATTGCTTAAAAAGACACTGGTACACTTGGTCAGGGGGGGTCAGTGTTCTCCCCCTGTTGGCAGCAATAAGTTCATATATACTGAACTGGGAGAGGAGAGACAGCGGCTTCCACACATTTCTTGTAACCAAATTCACGTGGGGATGCCATGTTTGAAAGAATCTGTGTGCTGTAACCTAGCGGCAGCACATGCTCTGTCCTGCTGCAAGATTAGAAGGGGAGAGTACAGAGGGAGCAGGGGAGACAGCCAGAGTGCTGTAGACCAGAGGGGCATTGCTGACGCCCCCAAGAACCCTTCCACTTCATTTATATAAAGATGAACATTTATGAGAAGCAGAGCTGTATTAGGAGCGTAGCTGTACTCACCCTGCTTGGAGATAGCAGCATTAAAGATGAATACAACTATATATCAGAGGTAGATTTTGTTTAAAAGAAATTTACCACAAATTTCTAACAGAAACTTTGGTTCAGATGCGTATTGGAATGATTTTTAATCTAGCCAGGTATTTAAAGGGATTGTCTACTTTTTACAATAACTTAATATACAGATTTGCTCGCTCCTCTAGAGAGTCAATCTTTATAGCAAGATTAGATTCCCATTAAACGATAGTGGTCAGACGGACAACCTCCAAAATAAATTAACACTCCAGTAAGGTATTAGGGTTTTCTGAAGAAGATAACACATTTACAGAGGAGTTCTCACAGTCAACTCTACAACATGGAACAGAATCTGCAGAAGGAACTTGAATCTGGGGTGGCTGGCTATGATGGCGGCTAGGTCACACGTGTCACGGAAGCCTTGGGTGCTGGTGTAGGCCTCATCTGTACCCGCTTAGGTCAGCAGTTTAGAGGCAAGAAGTGTGAGTGGCTGTATGTGTAGAAGGTATACCGCAGGGTGTCTTATTCCCAGGCAGATGTTATGTGCGAGGCCTGTGGTGGTAACGGCAGGCTAGGGACACACAGAGTGAAGCAGAGATCTTTAACAACTCACAGTTCCTTTTATTGGCGGTCTTCAAACAGCAGTACAACAGCATGCTGGCGATAATCCCTGCTCTTGGATGGTGAGCAAGGCTGTAGATCGGCTGTAGATTGATGTAGCATTTGTAAATGCCATTGGCTGACAGGAACATCAACAACGACCAGTGGTCAGCTTTGCTAGCAAGAATTTCCTATGGAGCCAGGTTGGCTCTGCTGCTTCAGCCTTATGACAGGACTGTGTTTAGTACCGAGACACATTAATCTCAGAAGAAGAGATTATAAAACAATAACTAGAAATTAAAGACCCAGAAGTCCAGACAGAGAGCCAATCTATAATCCCTTTGTTCTGGAGCATTCTGAGGTGCCAGACAAAGGTTTGCAAAACTCCAGGAAGACACATTTTATTGTAAATAGAAACATTAATCCTTTCAGGTCATAGAAAATACATTCAAATATACTAATGTACTGCAGTGCCCTATTTCAGCCACTTGGTGGAAGTGTTGTACTATGCAGACTATTCAAGGGATAAACATATGCAATTAAAGGGATCCTGGGATATGAAAAGGTCCATGTTACCAGTCACACCAGGTCGCTTTGGACGGAACACCAGGGAATTCATAGTGGCCCAACACAAGGACATTACACATCCTTTAATAGGTCCAATCCACGGATTCTGGTGTAGTTTAAATCGTCTCTCCAACCCCCACCGTTCCCAAGTAATCAGTGTCATTATTGTCACATCTCTAAGGTCAGATGGGTGGAGCCTGGTTGTCTACTCTAGCCCAGGATGACATATTTGAAAGTAGTAGTTTAATAAGCATAAGTTATTGTTGTACCACTCCTTGGCTGGAGCAAAGAACCTAATTATAATATTGGTCACCGAATTATGCTAATTAGGTCTCACTACTGTCAAATTTATGATCCTGGGCTGAAGCAGAGAACTTGGCTCCACCCATCTGACTGTAGAGATCAGAACATAATTAGATTGATTGAGAGCTAAAGAAATAATCTTAGCTGAACCAGAATCAGTGTAACAACCACCAAAGGACAACCACTGGCTAACTACCGCCGTAGCGGCTGCTCCAGGGCCCGTGAAGTTAAGGGGCCCAGGGATGCACGGCCCTTTCCTCTGTGTCCCTGCAATGTTGAGCCACAGTCCCGTAATCTGGGGATTGCTGGCCGGGATGTGCCCCCGGGCTTTTCCCTCTGTGTCCTGGCTACTGCACTCCTAAGCCTAAGCCTCTCCCACCCACCTCCTTCCAAATCACCTCCCACTGCACGCCAGCACAGGTCACCACCCACCCATCACCCTACAGTCAGCCGCATTGCAAAAGAAAGTCTTGCTGCAACCCGCCCGCTGACAGAGTGGATGCCCCTTCTCCCCATCCTACGGCACAGTCGACAGGCGCCGAAAAAGTCGCCCTCCCAAACACCCACCTGATGCTACGGCTGGTGGTCACCCATACAGCCACCAAAAAGGCAAGTCCAATTCTATATATATATACACATACCGTATATATATATATATATATATACATATATATATATATATATATACATATACGTGTGTGTATATATAATGCTGTATGTGTAAATATGGTGAGTATATACTGTATAATATATATATATATATATACACACACACACACGTACTATATGTATATGTGTATACAGTATGTGGGATGTGTATATACAGTATGTGTGTATATACTTTATGAGTCTGTATATACTCTATGTATTAATGTATAACTATGAGTGAATAAATGTGCATACAAGTGTATACTTGTATGTATGTGGGTGCGAGTATATGAGTGTAGTACTTTATGTGCATTTATGTAAGTATATAAATGTGTGTATATATATGAGTGTATAAATGTGTCTGTATAAAGGTACATTCACACAAACGTATGGGGGACATATAATCAACTGGATATACTTCCATCATAGGCGTCTATGGCACCCAGGCTCGGCACGGTGAGCACAACGAGTGCTCACTGTTCCGAGCCGTGGCGGCAAAAAAGATAGAGCATGCTCTATCTTTGGCCGTAAGAACGGCCATGTTGCTCTGTTCTCTATAGAGAGGGGAGGGGTGAGCTGCAATCACCTCCCCTCCTCTCCAGCTCGGCTGACTATAGCCGGCCAGGCACATGTTTATGTGAATGCAGCCTAAATATGTAAATATATTTTTTAAGAGTAAGGGGGGGGGTCACATGCAGAAATCTGCTGTGAAGCCCAACCTCTCCTAGTTACGCCCCTGAGGATTAGATATAGAGTTGGGGATCAGTAAGGGTGGTGTACAGTCTCCATTGAGCTATTGTTAAATGTAATGTGTTGCAGCCAAACAGCTAATTAGATGTGAACTCTACATATCTTTTTACAGAAAACATTTAGAAACACTAGAGTTCAGCATGTAGCTGAGGCAGTATGCAGATTAGTATAACAATGCCATGGATCCTGCTAGATTCAGTGGCTCCATATGAAGGTTTAGCAGAGTAAAGTAGCCCAGAGCAATGTGAGCAATTTTCCCAGCTTCCTGGATTGTGGGAACTTTGCCTTTCCTGGGAATAACAGCTATTTTTACCATTTTTTATTATACAATTTGTCACAGGCTGTCTCAGGAGACTATCAACAAGCAGTTTCAAACAAATTCCAACCACAAACACTTCTCCACATGTGATTTAGAACATCTGGCCTTATACCCGAGACTGTTAGATGGACCTTATACTGGACAGGACAGCTGCTAGAAGAACAACTCTACTAAAGGCTTAATGTGACAGCGAATAGTATCATGAATGCTACAGGCAATATTTAACCTGGATATAAATGGTTAATAGAAAGTCACAAAAGGGTTCTGTTTTTTGTTTTGTTTTTTATTGAAATTTCCTGCTTTCATGAGCAACAGAACATTTTAGGTTTTACACCAGGAAATGCCTTCTCCTGCCTCCATTGTTTATTTGTGGAGGGAGATACATCTTATGAGATCTGTGACAAGGAGAGGGGGAAGGGATGTAGCAAGTCTTCCTTACTGCTAAAACCAATGGATTTCACCTAAACAGTGTTGGAAATTTCATTTTGCCAGCCTTGAATACTATATAACAATACAATAATGCAGATACAGGTCTGGAAATATTATTATTATTATTATTATTATAATAGAAAGTAACAGGTAAGCCCAGCACTCCGGATCTTCAGAAAAATCTACTGTACTATGGACAAGTAACTTTCAGACCTTATACAGCAAGGCCCTTATTTCTGAATTATTTTTTAAATTAAATATTTTGTACACTAAAGCAAGACTGAAAATATTGGCTTTTTTTTTTCCAAAAAACAGTTTATACTTTGCTTATAAAGCAATACTTACTATGAACCAGGGGTGGAACTAGCCTTCGTTTAGTAAGACCATGCTTAAAGGGGTTGTCCAGAGGTATTGCAGCTACATTCATCTCTATGCAGATGAGCTGAAATGCCAACACTAAGCATTTACAGATGTGCAGTGGTTTTTGGAAGACAGCAGCCATGATTTTCCACCTCCAGACGTAGCCTATGGTTGCGTGTACTGCCCCAGCCATTGGACAGAGCTCAAGCTTTGCAAATGTTCAATTGTTTACCGTGATCCAAAGCAAAAAGTGAAAGGTCACCAATTTCCTGTAAAAGGATTTTTTTTCCATATTGTGCATGGGATGCCATGGATTCTGCCAAAAAGGTCTAAGGTCTAAAAGCCTTAATAAATGTGATACTTTGTGATTTTAATTATTTATTCTCAAATGTGGCAGACTTTTTTAAAAAATGTTGCAAAAGCTTTTATACACATCTGTAGCATGTGCTTGGATTTCTCTAAAGGGAACCTGTCACCAGGAATTTTAAAATTTCTTTGTAAGCATTCTGAATCATTTCTGTACTTCATACAGAATAAATATATATAGATATATATAGATATATTGTGGGAGATTTGGCCCAGTAGAGACCGTGGTAGCGGGGTGCTGTGATGCAGTTCAAGACAGTGACACCAAGGTACAGTCAAAAACAGGTCTCGCCTGCGTTTATTGCAGCAGCAAAATAAAACAGCCTTTACATTCAGGCATTAAATGAACAAAAATCCTACCCGTCAGGGTGCTAACTATACAGGTGTTCACTAACTCACCACTATACAAAATCACTTGGCTGCTCCAGGCACAGAGGTCAGGGCTGTGTGCTCTCCAGCCTCCTTTCAGAGAGAGACAACACTCTGAGCTCTGCTGAGCGGTTTTTAAAAAGGCTGATTGGGCTGTTCCCATCACCTGTGTCCAAGGTGCTGGACAACACAACCTCAGCACTAAGGCCTTGCATAATAGCAAAACCTAGGGGAAACATACCGCCCATCCACAGTTAACCCCTTCAGTGTCTCACATACCCTCCCCCTCTGTTTGACCCTGTGGGGGCGAACAAGGGGGTCCAACCCGTTACTAGCATGGTGTACCTAATAAAGTGGCCAGTGAGTGTATATGACTGCACTATAAAAACTATTATACACTACTGAAATTATTCAGAATGCTGACAAAGGAGTTAAAATCAGCGTAGCATAGGCTTTTGGAACCTGTCACCAAAATGACATTAATGGTGACAGGTTCACTTCAACATCTATAGCATAATATTCACTACACTACATTAAAGTGACATAGGTTTTTTAAAAAAGTGCAAAATAACACTACCAAAGTGCTGGTAAAACTAGGCCAGGTTCACACCTGTGTTCCGCAGTTTGTTACACCTTCCGTTAATAATGGAAAAAATAGCGCAACAGCCCTCATTTTTTTCTTGTTAGCAGTTGCGAAACCAAAAGGTCCATTAAAGTGTATGGTGGACGGAAGGTGAATTTTACAATCTCCATTTACCAAGGGCATAACGAGAAGCCACACCGCAGGTGTGAACAAGGACCGCTCTAATATTTTACAAGCACCTTTTTACATTTGTGTTGTAGGACCATGGTCATTTAACTTGGTTTTCAGTAAACCAGGAAGTTTCTAAGATAAATGACTTCCTTGTTCAGCTATGCATTTCTATGGGAAGACTGATCTCAGATGCAGATAACCTCGAGATACCTGCAGAAAAGTGATGGAAAACCTTGTCTATCTTATGCTCTTATGTAAAAGAAAACTCCCTCACAGGAAGCTGCATGTCCTAATGTTTCATGTCCTGCTTGGGTGTGCTTTGTTGTATGTCTTGTTACCTGATATCTTCTGCCTGGCTGGCCTTGGATACCTCACTGTAAATCTGTTTCCTTTGCTCTAATTTGAGCTTTGTTGTTACCTGCTTTTCATCCGCTTTGTTTCCTGGTTCTACTGTTTCTGGATCCCGGTGACCTTTCTTGGTATAATATTATGTATATATACACATTGCCTGCCAGTTTTCTTGCAAGATTATGCTGTGCTCTGAGGTACAAGCATTTGGGGTTTTGGGTAAGCCATAACCACCACCCACAGCAGGATTGGTGGTCCATTGCTCTAATTTCCAGACCCCTGTACCGTGGTTAAAGGTTGAAAACCATGAATTCATTAGGATAATGCCCAAAATCCAACCAATGATTGGGCCACTAGAGAAGCCAGGGAGACCCACCGAAACGCGTGTTGGGATACTACTAATCCACCTTAGTAGCGAGGGAATAGCTTACCGAGGAGGGCTCTGTAGATAGATGTTAGTGCTGTCAGTGCCAGCGCGATCCGTGCGCCGCTCTGTAGTATATCAGCTGCATGTGGTAGACAGCGGGGACACGCGCTGTCCGTGACTAGCTGGATGGATCGTATCTTCAGCAACTGTAGATGCGAGACTCCCGCATAAGCAAAGACCGCCGACGATAGCCGCAGAGCACGCCGCTATTGTGTAATAGAGACAGATATCTCGGCAGCACTTAGGGTTCCCTGGACTGGGATGGTCATTCTTTCCAGAATCCGGGACTCAGTCTACAACCACCTATAACCCTAGGACCTTAGTCCTTAAGTGTAGGGTTGTTTTCACTGTATATAAGGGGAATGTGTATATAAATTTGGGTACCTCTACTTATTGTTATCTCTACAAATTTATAAAATACTACTAGGTGTGATGTGAAGGAACCCAAAAGAAATGTCACTGGTGTTACCTAAAACACTATTCTTATGTTTTATATATAAACAATAAAAGTTACATTTTAACCTTTTCACTCACAACTTTCCCTCTTTCCCAATTCCTCCGCTTACTCACAGGCCCCTAGTTTACAGTGCTCGATTTTGATGGTAAATTTCCTGTGAGAATTCTTCCTTTTACTTGCCAGAAATTACGGTATAAAGGGGAAATTCTGTCAAAAATGATCACATTTTATGACTATAACTTGTCAATAAAATTTATCTGGAGAAAAAAAAAAACACATCACACCGAGGCATTTTATGTCATATCTTCAGTTTATAAAAGATTACTTGCAGTAAATTACAAAGAATGCGATATAATGCAGATCTAGAGGAGAGGCCCTTGTGTGCAGCTTCTATAGGTTGATGACTAATTAAAACAATTATGGGCTTAAAAAAGGTAAAGAGCAGCATGATAATGAGACAGTATAATAACATTATAAAAATTAATACCAGAATTTCTCCTCTGTACCATTTAGCCTCCTACAGGAAACTAGACACCCTATGCAGATTTTCGACACTCCGCACCCCTGTCATTGCGGTAAACTTACACAAGTATTTTATTACACACTATTGTGAAATATAAATACCAACGTGAATGATTATTGCACATTGAATAGGATTCCTCACAATACAGAGATAATCCCATCTGACTTCATATCCAATTAAATTTATTACAATGGCAGAAATATTAAATGAAAGGGTTAGTGTCCTGGCATGTATGGGATTGGGTCATTTTGGAAATTCCTGGAGATTACCAAAACTGTCCTATGACTTGTTATTGGAGCTCCACGGTTATCTTACATAGGGATCGGATTCACTGGTGATCCAGTAAGCCTATGTAGTTTGTGATCTAAGTGCTGTTCAGTATGCATCCAGTAGGTATATATCCAAATTACCTCATTCCACCAAACATCATATGTAGGACCACGCTGTTTTAGGGTGGTAGCCCCTCATCAGTACAGAGCAGTGCTAAGGGGCGAGCACCCTGAAACCATGTGGTCTACAGATGGACATCACAGGTTTGCCTTATGTGGGATAATTTGCATACTTATTTCCTTGGAGCATTGCCTGAAAACATAGTCTTAATAAAATATACAAAGAGGCTGAAATCATAGAAACATTTTGTTGGTTAAAGAACTCAACGTGAAGCTGCTATGAATTCAGCTACCTACATTTGTTATTACATGGTCTTGTAAAGCTACCTATCCTGAGGGATCTAATCAAGAGCAAAAGAAATGGAAAATTAGATGATACCATTCTTCTTTGTGGAACCTATGACCAGACGGTGAACATATCAGGTCACAACAAATTACTCTAGACTTTCTATAAGTAATTACACATCTGTCAACGCTCCTAGAGTACTCATTTCCTTCATACTTACCAGAATCATATACACAAAATAACATACAATAATTATTAAAACACCAAGTACCAACAAATATTAAAGGTACACCCCAGACAAAATATATATTGAATATTGCAAGGCCCGATGGGCAATACATGGCTTGCTGTGGATTGTCCACCGACTCGAGCCCTGCACTGGGCAGTACACATGAGTTTTGTCCAAAATGTTCCTTTAATAATTCTTTTAGTTACTTTATTCATCGGTTCCACAAAATATATTTTTCATTTACCCAATTATAGGTAAATTTTCTGGTTTTCTTCAAAGAATACAAAATCCCCCATTTTGTTAGCTTCAAGAGATTAAGGGCAAAGATAAAAATTCTCCAAAAATAATTTAAAAAAATATCAAATTATTGCAACACATATGGATAGATTGTAGATAATGGAAAACCATTTGGCTGAAGGAGAGATAGTAGATTGAAACATGACGGTACTTTTATGGAGGACAAAAAATAGAGGCTCAGTATGAGAGACCGCAGATAACATTGTTTGAATCACATGTGTCTAAGTACCTGACAAAAACCTGTCTGGTTTGGTCAACTGCAGGAGATAAAAGAGCTGTAGAAATTATTAAATTACGTAAAAGCTAAAAAAATGTTCTTACACATTATTAGGTCTTTCCGACTGAAGGCACATTATCAACAACCTCTCTTGGCACAATCCAAAATATTATAATTAAAGAAAAAAAATAAAAGCTGAAACCCCCCTCTCTAAAAATTGCACTGATACAACTGAAAATGTCCATTTGGTAATGACTTTGCTATTAGGGTACAGCCACTTCCAGGAGGCGATTGTTTTTCCGCTTGCATGTGGGAATGTTACCATTCTTCTGGGTCCCTTGGATGAATTTCACACATACTTTATCTTGCTTGAACTGCACTAAGAACCTATTAAAAAAAAAAAAAGACAATAGATAATTAATCGCTCAGACAACAATTTCTACAAAACATTTTTATCCTTTTCAACAGAAGATCTAGTGCTGTAAAGCCTGTTGATTAGGGGCGAGTTTGGTCTGACTGGAATAAAAACATTTTTTAAAAATCTTGTTTTTGACAACTTAAGATTAAGTGCAAGTATATTGATCCAACGAAACCATCAGGCAGCCAGATGTACTGTAAACAAACTTAAAACTATCTTGGATGTATTTTGCATCCTTGGCTTTTCCCCACCCAGTTAAATTTACAGTAACATATTAGAACAGGTGGAAAAGTTAGATTAGATAAATAGATAGACAAAGGGTTGACTAAGATTAACTCCCCGAATCAACATCAAATTAACTTAATGTTTTGTTTTAGATTATGAGTACTATATGTGTACAAAGCCATTAAACATTATAGGGGTTGTATACTTTAAGCTCATTACAAATAATTAATATTGTTTGTGTAATGAAAAGTTATTAAATTTCCAATATACTTTCTGCATCAATTCCTCATGGTTTTCTAGATCTCCGCTAGGTGCCCTTCTATAGGATGTTTCGCATTTTATTCCCTGTAGATAAACACTGCACCATGCTCATGTAATTTAATGTCTTGTTAGCATCACACAGCTTTGCATGCACTTGAGAAGATGCAAAGCGGATATTGGGGCACATTTACTTACCCGGTCCTGTCGCGATCGCCGAGGTGCGAGGATGAAGTCCTGTGCGATTCACTAAGATCGTGTGCCCAATATCCTGCATGTGTCACTTCCCCGCTGAGGTCCGCCGGAGTTCACCTTCTTCTCGGTGTATGTGAGTGCTGATCTTGCGACACAATTTGAATTTTAAATCCCGCACTTAGTCCGACAGCCACGCCCCTGATTTGTGTCGCATGAAAGTCGGCGCGATTGTGCCCAAATCTGATCACAAGTGCCAAAAACCGCTGTTAAATGCGCCGCATATCTGAAATAATCAGGAAACCTGACGGAAATGTGGTGTGCGGACCCCTCGTAAATGTGCCCCACTGTGTGTTATAACGAGCTATGTGAGATCACATGACCATGGGTCGGTGTTTATCTACAGGAAGTAAATGATGAAGCTTCCTGTTGCATGATAGCAAACAGAGATCTGGAAAACCATGAAGAATTGATACAGGAAGTATATTGGAAAATTTTTTAAACTTTCATTACACATGCAATATCAATTATTTGCTGGAATGTTCTCCCCTTTAAATACTTAAATATCAAACAAATATGTTACTGAAGCCCTGTAAAATGAATGGCCCATCCTACAGATGTGTTGCTGTCTTCAGGACAAATAGCTGCACGATAGTTTAGCTGGATATAGTCTGTGTTTTATTATCGTCTGGATAACAGTTTTCAGGCTTGCATTAGAACACACATACCTATTAGCATAGACTTTTTCCCTGTATAGCCATATGGAGCATGAGACAAGTGAAAAAATCAGGCAATCCCTTTTTGAGGCTAACCAAGCAATTTCCTTTACCTGAGAAATGACAGCTTCCACCCCAAACACACAAGACAATCCATTATATACAGTCAGGCTATATGTCAGCCATATCTGCTCAAACAAAACAGACCTGGAAAACCACTAACTGGAGCTAAAGACTGAATTTACAGCCCACAACTGGAGATCCCCTGTCATATTCCCATGGAACTTCATAAAGGTACAAGACTAAAAGAAGTATTGCCAGTCCCTCCTCTCTTTACCTTCCCGCAGTCACCAAACCTGAAACAACTTGTTGTCCGGAGTGCCCTGATGCCCCCATGAGAAAATAGCACCTCACCCTGCCTGAAAAACATGTTGGCACATTCACACGAGTGACCATGTACCTGTACCACACTTACCACACTTACAGCAGGTTTAAGTGTAAACGAGCATTTGGACAGGTGTACCTAATAAAGTGGCCAGTGAGTGTATATTTTATTATTGTAACTCCAGACAAAAACAATTGGATTTTCAAACTTTTTTGCTACAATGGGACCAAGGCTGCAGACACCTTACAGCTGATCATTGCAGCCCGGGACTAAAGTAAAGTATCCAGCAAGCTTTACCAGAAATTTCAGAGGACAGAGAAGTCCCTCTGTAACTACGGGTCATCTGTAAGTTGGGTGTCCTTAAGTAGGGGACTGTCTGTACTAGAAAGAAGCAGCCACAGGTTTCTTTTTGACACCGTCTTTTTTTCCATTATTTTCTAAAAATTACTCAATCAGACATTCAGGCGCCCATATGCTGGATGGTTGTAGAACTAAGGCCAAGATTTCAATCAAGATCAGATGGACAAATAATGCTTTGATATAAACCTCTCAAATTGATCATTGTTTGCAGTCAGCTATGAGTGAATTTGCTTTCCTGAACATGTTCCATATCGCAGAGTTTAATAAATTATAAATACACATACTCATCTGCAATCTCTATGATAATCTTTTGCTTCGTCTGCATCAGGGTAGTTCGATAAAGCTTGGTAGCCATCTCTATAAGATGATCGTTGCTGAAGAGGAAATCTCCTTTGGAAGCTGCAGCAGAACCCTTGGTATAAAAAGGGAAAATAAATGAATTCCATTCGAGAAATGGCCCTTTAATGGCAATTTGCAATTACAGAAGCTGGAAAAATGTTGGAAGTCTGATGAGTCAACAGCCAGAAGAGCCTCTGCTGAGCCAGCACTTAACATCACAAATCCCCATCTGCCTGTAACTTTGCTAGAGCCACGTTTCATATTACATAATATGACCCAGTAACCCAGTTCATTTTCTGGTAGAAGATTCAACTGTAGGCATTAGGGTGTTGGACATTACATTTTTAAAAAAATATTAGGATGCCCCCACACACACACACACACACACACACACTCTTGCCCACGGCCCTTTTCAACAGTGTGACTCAAGATAGCCGCACATGGGTATCAGTGTAAAGCATACGAGTATCCTTGATAGCCAGAATATTTTAAGGGTTTTTCCTAGATGCCACCTAGGAATGCTTCATTTACATGATAGAAATGCTTACATATGGTCTTATGTAAAAAATTATCTGTCATCTGGATACGTTGTATATCAACAGTAGCCTCCATAGTTGCAGTTCCAATGGTTGGAATTTTTTGGACTTAAATTCTAAATGTTTTACAACATTTTTGAATGAAGACTAACATTCTCATGCAGAACATACATAAAGGGGCATTCCCGCAAAGACAGGTTTCTTAAATGTACTTGGGATAACAAATAACACATTCTGCAATATGCAGCATTTCTCAGATATAATTCCAACCTGTCTCTATCAGTCCTAGTGTACACAATTTCACTTGCCCCTAGACACAACCCTGTTACTTCTGACTTCGGGTAGAGGAAGCCATCTTGGATTTCTTTGTGACGGCCGTGGAGCAGAGTTTCTCTCTGCTCCCTGCATGCTAGCCTCACCACCTGCATTTCGGGACGGAGCTCACACTGACACATACACTGACATCCTGCTGTCAGCACCTGAGGAGAACTACAAGCTACAGACAGATAAGTTCTTTACCTGCGAACGCACAGCAGATCTAATGTGTTGTGGAATAGCAGAGATGTGGGAAAGCCACTGTCATTGTGTGCAATAGGCATACTATGGATCTCATCATCTCCGATCTGTCTCATCTCTCTTTCTAGGTGTCAGATACTTGTATAATGTCCAGAAACTAAATGAAATTGTTTATAACCCTGTACCCTAATAATCTAACCACATGTCACCACACAGAGAAATAGAGGGATCATGAAGTGTCTGTTTAGAGAGTCCCTGCCCACCCCCTGGAATTTTACACTGACCATCATGGAGTGATAGGAGCTAAAACAGCAAAAAAAATGAGTAAAATTGTGAAGTAAAGGTAAATTAAATTATCTGTATTGTGTTAACATCACTAGGGGATTGAAATTTGAGAATTCGTTTTCATGAGAAAACTGCTTTAACGATTTTAATACTGTATATCCATGAATACATTGTAGTATGCTACTTCTTGTTACGTCATCAGAAAAATGCTAGCTGAAACGGTTTTAGTGTATAAAAAAAAAGCAAAACCCATTTGCCAGAAGTAGCAGGACAGTCATTTGCACTTGAGGAATTAAGCACACCAAAACCACATGCATCTTCTGCCACAATAATAGCCAACACTTTCGTGGAAAGTCTTTCCACAAGAAAGCGACCATTCATACAGAAGAGTGAGAGTTTGGGTACAGAAACCAATCCGTAACCAGGGCAGTAATAAGCCAACACACTTCTATGTCATGTGAGGAAAAAAAAAAATCACTGCGGTATCTCCCAGAACATTAGCAAGTCATGGATGGGCAATAAATGCAAACTTCATGGAGGTCTGTATTTATTTTATCCCCAAACACCATAGATTGCTGCATGTAAATACAGCCAAGTACTGGGCAGTGATGAGGAGTAGCGGTTCCCAGAAACATCTGCTCCCGATCATTGTCTAGCTTATGAGCCTGTGCAACTTTTCCATCAGTTCCAGTCAATTCCAAACTAGTTTAAGAGGATTGAGACAGCAGCCAGTTAAAGTCTTCCACAATAGATCAACCATTTGGCATACGGTGCCAGTCATTCTCCACATTCAGAATTCCATTTAGTGGTAGTCAGTGACATCCAAAACCTTGTGAAGCATCAGACCATTTAACAAAATTGTAATAGAATAAATTAGAAATAATTAATTGTATTAATTCTATTAAATAGAGAATTTCTATTTTGCATTATATATGATGCCCATTGTAGACAGGTAATGAATCAGGAAGACATTTGCGGACTAGCCATGATGTCATCTCCAGGACTGGCAGTATATGATCTTACAATACAGGGCAGACATACCTCTTTGAGATGAAGTGCAAAGAACCCATCATTTTGGGAACTCATGCTGATTTTGGTGACATCTCCTAGAGGAACTTCCAGCTTAATTTGGCCTGACTTGTGGTCAGCAATAATGACATTACTCTTGGTCAACAAGAAGATCCTGGTTGCTCCCTGTGGAGTAAAAGGAATGGTTAGCTAACTGGAGGCATATCCTCTATCCCACTAAAATGCATCTTTACCAAATAATAATAATAAATTCCTTTATTTATATATCACACACAGATTACCAAATCGCTCCCTGTCCCTAATGGGGCTCACAATCTAATCCATCTACCAGTATGTTTTTGGAGTGGGTGAGGAAACCCACAACATTACGTGCAAAGCATTGAAAAGCAGTAGATTATTTTTTCTATACAAGCAAAACATCTTCAGTTCATCTCATATCAAAGAAGAAACATTTCCGTTAAACAAGTTCCACATCTTGATCCACCACAACATTTTCCTTAGGGATTTTATTCAGAGCCTCAAGTTTGACAACAGTCTGATGCAGATAGTGGAATATTCTTTATATTAGTAATCATAATCATCAAGTTACAACTGCAAGTGTTCTGGAAACCTGCCAATTAACCTTCTGTAAACCTGGTATAGAGTCTCTTATCAAAGTCCATATACCATATATATTCGAGTATAAGCCTAGTTTTTTAGCACCAAAAATGTGCTGAACCCCCAAACTTGGCTTATACTCGAGTAAAAAAAAATATATCAAAACTCACCTTTCCAGCTTCCCCCGCTGCTGGCTATATATTGGGGCAGGGGGCTGGCTATATACTGGGGGATATGGGCTGGCAGGCTATATACTGAGGGGCAGGTGCTGGCTATATACTATGGGGCAGGGTCCGGCAGGCTATATAAATGGGGAGGCTGTGACCAATGCATTTCCCACCCTCGGCTTATACTCTAGTCAATAGGTTTTCCCAGGTTTTTGTGGTAAAGTTAGGGGCCTCGGCTTATACTTGGGTCAGCTTTTAGTCGAGTATATACGGTACACACAGGAACTATCTGGAGAGTACATTATATGATACATATTTTACAGATACACAGCTGTATATTTTACTCACTGTCCTTTAGAATGTATACATAGTAATATTACATTGCGTACTTATTATGGATTGTTCCTTCCTAAAAGTATTGTATTTATAGCTGTGTTTTTATTTGAATTTTTAAAACATACAATATTTACACAAAAGATATAGCCAAGAAATAGTGAACTATTTTTAACTAAAATCCGATAGCTGACTTCTCAATGACTATTTTTATAGATGCATTCGCCTAACTGGCCTAGGAAGGTCAAAATATTGTATAGCTCAGTTATATTCACCATGTGAAGGCAAAAACAATCAGGATCTCACTTTGTGCTGCCAACAGAAAAGGAAAAACACTCCTGAAAATCATAGACTTATTAAAATGGTCAGAAAGTCCCCTTTCCAGGTTAAACCTCTTATACTATAGATTGTATGCCCAGTGTATTATTTGCATCTTTTAGTTCCCTCATATTGGTTGATCTAGGGAAAGGATTCGCCTTTTGTATTCTGTAGTAAGAAATCAGATTCAAAGACTGTCAAGATCAGTCTGGACAAGAGCATGAGCACATCCTATGCCTCTGTTCACACTACTACGGTGGCCTACATCATAACTATATGAAGTAGAAATAAGGCGGCATGGACCTTCAACAGTCATACAACCTAGAGTCTTGGGGGACATTCACACAGCATTGTATAAATTAAATGAGGATAATCAGTGTGGCCACTAAAACCATATAGGGCTGAAAGTTGTTGGATATCATGGCCAACAATATACAAAATGGATGAAAGAAAAATAATTTTAATGAAACATTTCACTATCTTACCTTTCCATTGGCTCGGTTGATTTTACTCACAGTATCAGCAATTATTATTTTATCTTCAATGGCATCACTTAACTTCTTATATTTGGGATTTTTGGTGATTTCCAAATAATCTCCTTGGAATGGCTGTCCAACACTGTAATATTTTAACATTAGTTAAAAAAGATAAATACAGTTTATGATTGAAGATGTACCGGTATTCCCATTTTAGGATTTATTGCGATTGATGTGGGTTCCAGAAGCGGGATCCACTTTAGTCAGTCACTAATGGCATATTCAAAAAATTGCTAAGCTCTTTTAAAGACAATGGGGCAGATTTACTTACCTCGCCCATTCGCGATCCAGCGGCGCGTTCTCTGCTCTGGATTCGGCTCCGGCCGGGATTTAAGAAGGTAGTTCCTCCGCCGTCCACCAGGTGGCGCTGCTGCGCTGAAAGTCATCTCATCGCGCCGGAATGCACCACCTCGGACCAGGTGAAGGTAAGAGCTCCCCAAGCGACACTTTTTCGGTTTTTAAATGCGGCGGTTTTTCCGAATACGTCGGGTTTTCGTTCGGCCACGCCCCCCGATTTCCGTCGCATGCATGCCGGCGCCGATGCGCCACAATCCCGGGGCAATTCAGGTACAATCGGCGCAAATCGGAAATATTCGGGTAACACGTCGGGAAAACGCGACTCGGGCCCTTAGTAAATGACCCCCAATGTTCACAAAATAGGGGATAAATGTCTGATACCTCGGTGTCCAATTGCGTCCTGGATAACAAGAGCTAAAGAGACGCACAGAAATCACAATGTAAATCCCTATGTAAATAGAATATATATATATATGTATATGTATATTATGTGGCTTTTTACTTCAGGATTTCTTGATATAATCGCAACAGTCCAATGATGGAGGATAAAATATTCATTTACAAAAATTGTGCAGAAAAGATAGGACGAGGCCTATAAAATAGAAGCACAGCAACTAGTGGAAGAGCAAATGTGTAACGATGGATATGTGTTCATCTTTATACTTGTCAGGTTGAAGAATTTGTACAAGTTAAAACAGTGGTTAGGATGATGCTGTTATGACAGCAATGCATCTTTGTCAGCCCCTATATGTCATCTTTCTGGACATCCATAAGACTTCCAGTATGCTAGTCTGTCCAGTATGCTAGTACATGCAAGATTTAGGAGAATCAGTGTACTATATATGGGTGTATAGGAACACATCAACCCATTTATAGAGAAACCTGTGTGCTAGTACTTCTTACCAATTATTTGTGAGTTGGCTTTACAGGTTTGTAAACATACAATGCTACCTCCATCCCCTCCAATATGGTGGCTCACTGCCCTCCATCCCCTCCAACATTTGTTATGCACATTTCCCTTGTAGCAGTCCTTCTTCCTCTTCTACCATGGCTCTGAAGCTACTATAGGAAGTGGGGGGCTTGGCTTGGCTGGGGTGCACCTAGGTGAGGTGCTACCTCCACACAGAACTGTACAGAGTTACCAGGAAGCTGATCCTGCCCCCTAGTCCTAATACCTACACTTCACTGCAAATATCGCATTTCAGGAAGAAGAGAAGGAGGCTGGGCATCCAGGGACACTCGCCTAACCACCCGGGACAGTGTTGAAAAAGCAGGACTGTCACAAAATCTGGGACAGTTGGAGGAGAACTGCACAATGTTCTGTGAGCAGCCTTAACAAAGACTTGAAGAAGAGTGAAGAAATCTGGCGAAACCTTTTTGAGGCTGACTGGTATGGCCGGATTTCTTCACTCTTCTGCTCTCCATGGCTAACACGATACTAATCCACACTATTAACAAAGACATGTTACCTGGCAGGGTACAAAGTTTTCTTTTCCTTAAACAGTTCACTTGCTTCCAGTTTTTCATCATAAATGAACTTTTTCTGTTCTGTGAATTGATCCCTGTATTTTTTGCACTTAAAAAGAGAAAAAAAAAAGTGTTTTCATACAGGTTATTGCTAATGGCATTTTATAGTACTATTCTGAGACTTTCTACAGTTCCAGACATACACTTTTTTTTTTTTTTTTTTAGAGAGCCGGGATTTCAGAGTCAGTGAGGAAGATCTAACAGGTCAATTTATAACATAGTTGTGTAGAGCTAAGATTATAGCACTGAAAATAAAGTGCAAGTACTATGACGGGCCTTGGATATGCTGCTAGAGTACGTCACATTTATTAGTTGCCATTGTTTTTTTTTAACCTAAATTCAGCACAATTGATGGTAAACTGATGCAAAGATTCTGAGAAACGTTCAGCTGACTCAGCATGATGCCAACTAACAAAATACTATCTATGCATCAGCTATAAACTTCAACATAACATCTCTGCACAGTATTTGAATTAAAAAAAACACTTTATTTTCCACAGAAAGTGCAACACTGTGTGTATGAAACCTTATAATGTTATACTTAATACAAATACAAAGTAGGAAAATCCAGTATCTAGTATGCTTATTTCTGCTAAGGGCTCTGGTGGGTGTTTCTAGAGCCCATCAGTGAAGTCTTTTTACTCGTTCATAATTTAAATATTTAAAAATTTTAAAATATGGTCATCTCTCCCCCTATCAGTCCCTGGTAGAATCAACTTAATTAAAATAGTAGTCCTTCCCAAATGCCTATTACAGCACATATTTGTATCCATGCCTCGATCATTCTTGAGCTCCCTGGATTCAATGATGATCTCCTTTATCTGGGGCCAATCCAGGTGCAAGCTTCAGCTGGCTGAGCTGCAGCGCCTGAAAGACCATGCAGGGATGGCCTTGCCAGATAGGGCAAAAAATCTGGCTAACCAGGCTTCGTGGCTCGGACCACCGACAGCATCGTTCCCCAAGTATCACCTACCCGCCTACTTAGATGGGGTGTCCCTGTGGTCCGTACTCAAAAGTTATAGTTCATTTAGAGGCACACTACTCCCTATACATCTCACTGCCCGAAATGTGTGGAGAGCGGGCAAACAGATCACCCCACCAGCAGATACCCAGGCAAAAAACTCCCCTATGGGGGAATGTCATGCTCCCTCATCTTCAACAACTGGGTGCCGAATGTTTGTAGTTCACAATTGGAACAAAAACTTTAGGGGATCTGTACTATAACAATGCTCTTTACTCTTTCATTGAGCTGCGAGTGGAGTTTGCTATACCCAACGCACACTTCTATAAGTAGCTGAGGCTTCGCCAAGCGTTGTCTGCACAATTTCTGGTCTCATCATTTAAAATCACAGCTTATTTCAGAGGGGGCAGATGGTGGTGTACAAACTCCAGGATCCCTCATAACAAGAGAAGTAATGCTTCCATGAGACAGATCTTCCAGAGATGACTAAACAATTCACTTAAACTTGTAGGTAGTAGTGCACAGTGGATGTTATGTTTGTATACTACTGACCTCATGGAAGCTGTGTTTCTCTTGCTAGGAACCATCGTAGCATAGAATATATTATTTTATTTGTGGTTATGTGTAATGGTTGTCATTATAAGATTAAACTGTAATTTCACCATCGACCACAACATTTGCTATGACAGTATTGACTATAATAGCCAGTTTACAACTGCTATGTGTTATACAGTAGATCTTTTGGTGGGACATATTCAATACACTGTGCAGATGAACAATAGTATACTGTACTTCTGGAAAGCTTTGCTTACAGAAAGCCGCTAGTTTATTATTGAAAGTTTCATTCATTATATAAAATTTATGTCAACTGTAAAACAAGCAAGTTTATAATCACTGCAGGAATGGAATTTTGTCATTTCCTCTATAAGAGAATTTCTTCCCATCCCCCATTCAAACAGAGCAGCAATTATTGTAAAATGGAGATGTAAATATAGAGAGATCCGCAGCCACTTTCATAGGGCTTCATCAGAAAAATGTTTTATACCAAAACGTTTTGCCACCAAAATGCTACTTATGCATCAGCTAAGAAACATCTCTCAGCACCGTTTTTGGAGTTTTTTTTTTTTTTTTTTTAACACACTTACATTTTCCACAGAAAATGCAGCAACACTGTATGTATGAAACCTTGTAATGCACTTAATTTTGTACCTATTAACAGGGCCGGCTCCAGGAATCAGTGGGCCCTTGGGCGACAGAGCCTCAGTGGGCCCCTTAGCAGTAAACTCATGTGGCGGCATTAAAAAAAAAACACAATTTAATGAATAAATAGTCCGCTGGTCCAAGAATTAACCTCTTAGCGCTCTACACCGTACATGTACACATTGTAACGAATCCTATGTAAAAATGCCATATACTGCAATACAGTAGTATTGCAGTATGTGGTGGGAGTGATCAGGCCATCTAGGGTTAATTTATCTACAACTGATATATAACTAAGTAAACTGTAAAAATCCTAAAAACAGGCATCACTGCGTCTCAAAATGTCTGATCAAAATATAAAAACGGTTATTCCTGACAGTAAACCCCATAATGGAAGATGGCGCCCAATAATCCAAAACGCCACTTTTACACCATTTTACATCACATAAAAATTTTTACAAAAAGTGATCAAAAAGTGGCACAGTCCTCAAAATGGTAGCGATGAAAACGTCAGCTCATCTCGTAAAAGATGACACCACACACAGCTCCTACACCATAGTATGAAAAAGTTTTCATTTTTGACAATGTATTAAAATACAATAAAACCTATAAAAACTGAACACACAATAAAGTGACACAAATGCATTTTTTCATACAGTTGCTCCATGAATTAATATACACCCCCACAAACTTGTGTCAACTGTGACAGCCAGGCTCCATTCATTAAGAATATACATCCCCCTTCCCCATGAATTAATTAAATGCACATTAGGCGGTAGAAAAATAATAAACATTAACTCACCTCATGCGCGCAGGTCCAGGGCTCCATCCCGCGCTCCACTTCACCTGTTCTGGGGCCACCGTCTTCAGCGCAGCTTCTGCTGTGCGGCAGCAGGGACGCTTGCGGCGTGAGGTCATCACGTTGCCGGCCGGCGTCCTGCACAGTGAGCAGAGACGCTCTGCCTGTCAGTGTCCCTGCGATCACCTTGCAGCGCCGCTCCCCGTCACCTGCGCCGGGACGCCGGCTCTCAATTACATCGGCAACACAAGGATGCCGGTGTAATTGAGTTTTGTGATCGGGCCAGCGTGTGCCGTGGGCCCCACTGGGAGCTCCGGGGCCCCGGCACTTGCCCGGGTACGCCGGATGCTGACGCCGGCCATGCTTAATAATAATAGCACAAATAGGTTTTCTTGATGCCACGTTACATTTTCTTCATAAGATCAGCATATACACCAGGAATATCCATATACAGTATATACTGTATTATAAGCTGAATGTGGCAAATGCATCGGTCACAGCTTTCACCCAGTATATAGCCAGCCTGTCCATGTCCCCCAGTATATAGCCAGCCTGCCCATGCCCACAGTATATAGCCAGCCTGCCCATGTCCCCCAGTATATAGCCAGCCTGCCCATGTCCCCCAGTATATAGCCAGCCTGCCCATGCCCCCCAGTATATAGCCAGCCTGCCCATGCCCCTCAGTATATAGCCAGCCTGCCCATGCCTCCCCAGAATATAGCCAGCAAGCCCATGCCCCCCCACTGTTATGCTTACATTTTAAACTAAACCTACTAACAATAATATGTGAAGTCTGCATTTTTTTGAGCAAAACTGAAAATCCAAAATTGTATTCCTGTCAGTTACTGGAAAATCACATAATAAATCAGCAACCACATAGTGCACACTGCCGAATTCAGTGTCTAGTGGTAGGTCCTTGTTTGCTTCTAACATACATAAAACAGCAACCTACACCTCCTGTATTGGCAGAACGCAATAGCAATTCTCTCTTGTGCATCATTACTGGCTTCATCGGTCAGTCTAAAGCTTTTGGCAAACCCTTTATGGCTTACACACCTCTTTTAAAGTCCAAATCTGAAAAGAAATATTTTCCCAAGATCTCCTAAACATGAACACACTGGAAACGTTAAAACCAGATGATTACATCTTCCCTGGCTAAATCAAATGCATACCCTCCACAGATGGAAAATCCTCTTCATTTCCTTGTGTGTAGCATCCAAAAAGAGGTAAGGTCTTGTTGGCCAACTGTTGTCTATTGGCGACACGGAGGGAACCTTATTCTTCATTTCCAAGAAGTACTTTTGCATCTGTGATAAAGTTAAATTAAATAAAAGTAACTCCACTAATATGAAATGATCTGTTGGAACAAAACATGTTAAAAGTAACAGACTGCTAGATTATGGCTTATATACTTAGAAAACTTCCTGGCGCTTTTCAAAAAAAGACCGTTTTTCATTGCAAGTTGTCCAGGTTAGTAATACGGAAGTGAAAAGGGTTTTCTTGGCTAATGCCATCCCGGGTTTGTCCACTTTACCTCGTGTTTTGTGTAATGTGTGTACGTGTGTGGGGGGGGGGGAGGAGGATATCAGGTAATTTACCAATATTCATCTATTAAAAGTTCTGCACCACTTTCTTGATATGTAAAGTGAAACCATCTGTCTTACTTTGTTAGCCCAATATTTCTGTCTGTAAAAAAATCATAGATCGAGGGTCATGTGATCTCTACCTGTCCATGAGCAATCGCCCTGCCAGGACCTTAATCTTATAATTATAAGGTCCTGGCAGGGCTATTGCTCATGGACAGTTAGAGATCACATGGTCCTCTATCTGCAGCCAACCTATTTAATGACCAATACTTAGAACAAGTCATTAATAGGCAATCATGGGGTTGTGACACCTTGCCATTGATCGACGCTATGGAAGTCCGCCGAGGCAGACGGTTTTGTCCACACTGCATCAACCACCCAGGCATTGACTTATTGGAGCTGCACCTGCAGTGTGCATAGGTGGCTACTACATTATGTATGGAGCTTCTATGTCTACTTACTGCTCCTTGGAGAATTAGTTACTAGTATTAAAGGGAACCTGTCACCAGGGACCTCATTTTCAAGAAAGACAGGTTGCATTACACCTGTATTTCAATTATGTCTTTGTGCCTTTTCTCAGCATTTTCATTGCAATATAAATTGTGTGTTTTAACTTACTTGGCTCCCTGCCAGAATCCTGTGTCGAGTCCCAGTGTTTGCTTTGATTAGGATGCATTTAAAAAGCATGTATCTTGTCTGTGCTGCTCAATCACTCCTCATCTCTTTCGGCTTATGTACCTCCTTCCACCTGCTTCTTCACTTACACAAGGACAGAGCTAACAGCGTGGGGAGCTGACATCAGTGAAGGAGGGAGGAGTTGTACAGGAGCAGAAAGGTGGGAGCTGAGAACTGAGGAGTGATTGAGCAGCACAGACAAGTCACACGTTTTATTTTGAAATAAAGCAACCAAATCAAACCCTGGATTTAGCAAAGGATTCTGGTAGGAATCCAGGTAAGCTTAAACACACAATTATATTGTAATGAAAATGCTGAGAGAATGCCCAAAGACCTATTTGCAATGCAGGTGTAATGGGCTTTTTCAATCCGTCTTTAGTTAAAATGAGCTCCCTGGTGACAGGTTCCCTTTAAAGACCCAAATTGTCAACTTTTATTGAAAGCAGAACAGTATACACAGGCCAATCCAAGAATAATCTAGCACAGAGAATGCGTGACACACATGATGCAAGCTCAAGTTCTGAGCAGACACGTGTTGTGAATTTATTAAAGTTACTGGATTCATCCGTTCAAGCTGTGCCTACATTCTTTTTGGATCTGCGTGTATACAGTTACTGCATTTTGCTCAGTTGTTCGCCTTCCCAGTGGAGACTCCAAGGTGTGGACAGGTCATCTAACGGGATGCACTTCTCCTTAAAGGGAACCTGTCACCAAGGACCTCATTTTCACTAAAGACAGGTAGCAGAAGACCATCACACCTACAGTGTAACAATGACTCTCTGCCTTTTCTAAGCATTTGCATTGCAATATAATTGTTAGGATTGGTTACACAAAAGACAGGGGATAGTGTGCCCTGAGCTGTGCCGCCACCTCTGACCTTCCTATAGCCCCCCCACGCTAACCGTGGGGCGACACTTGAAGACTCGAAATATTCTGGGTAGTGTGTGAAGGGGAACACAAACCAGACTGACAAACATAAAACATAAAAGAATCGTAAACAAGCCGGAGTCACAACTAGAGGTTACGTCAAAAGCAGAATCAGTAAGCAAAGATGTCAAAGTCCAAAAACTAGCCGATTTAGCACAATAAGATACAAAACAGAGCAATACAAACTAGCAGCAACACAGGTGGAGAAAGGGATTTTCAAACCTGGCACGGACTAGTGAAGCTGCAATTTATGCAGCCAGAACTCCCACCTCCAGAATCTATAGGAGCTGGACAGTTCCTGGGAATAACACCCCTCATGTTGCAGAACAACCCAAGCACAAGCAGAGGTTCAAAGTCCCACCCCTCCTAGACGCGCGAGATCTAGCAGCCGCTGCCCAGACGAGAGGTGGAGTTTGCGCGCATACGCGCCGGGGTACGGGAGAACGTGCTGGTACCCACCAGAAGAACCAGAAGTCCCAGCAATCTCTCTAGCGAACCTGACAGTACCCCCCCCTGACGGGGGCCTTCGGACCCCTAGATCTTAAGATGGCTCTGAGGGTTGGCCTGGGAATAACCTGAGTACCCGTGGAGCATGAACATCTCTACCGAACCCAAGACCTCCTCAGGACCAAATCCCTCCAATGGACCAGGTACTGCAGGGAGTTACCTACCCCATCTGGAATTCACCAACTTTTTCCCACTTCAAATTCCAGATTCCCCTCCACATAGATGGAGAAGGAGGGTCATGGAAGAGGCAAACACGTCAACAACCGCTTCAAAAGACTCTTAGGGAAGTGTTATGGACCCGCCACCCTGCTGGAAGTGTAATCTTGAAGGAAACCGGGGTTAAACCATTGAGTAACACAACGGACCACAAACCTGGGCGCAACTTCAAGAGGGGACCTTCAATTTAGGTTTTCTGGACAACCACACTTATCCCCCACCACAAACTATCCGAGTTAGTGTAGCCTTCTTTCAGTCTGTTGGCACCATAGAATTTGTGTCCCTCCGAATATTCTCCCGCGAAACTTGTGACCAGACGAACGCAACCTTGGATGCAACAGCTTCCGCTCGAAGGATATTAGAGACGGCACAGATAAAAAGAGAAACGGGGATGAAAACAATATTGCAGAAAAACGGAGATACCTGTGGTTGGGACGAACTACATGGTATTAATAGCATTCCTGCAACGAAGGAATTTCACCCACTGGTCGACTGTCCGAGACAAATTCGCAGATATTGAATCTCTCCTATTCATCCTCTCGGACTGGACCATTAACTCAGGATGAAACGCTGAGGAGAACGACAGTATTAACTGCCAGTCCCTAGAACAAAATGCTCGCCAAAATTTGGAAACAAATTGTACCCCCTATCAGACACATATCATCTGTATACCATGAGGCGTACATTTTCGTATAAACAATCAGCCAATTCTTCAGCTGAAGTAACTTTTTTAATGGAACAAAGTGTCCCATCTTGAGAACGGTCCACTACCACCCAAATCACTGTATGCCTTGAGATTCTGGCAGATCAGTGACAAAATCCATTACACTTTAGACCATGGCCTGATGGAACTGGAAGCGGAAGAAGAGGCCCCTCAGGACGTCTCCTGGGAGTCTTTCCTTCCTCGCGCAAAGACCTACAGGCTTGGACAAATGCGTGCACATCATTAGTCATGTAGGCCACCAGTAACTTCTCTTTAAGATCCAAGGTACTCCGCATTCCCGGATACCTGCCAATACTGAGCAATGCGTCTCCTTCCAACACTCTCAAACGACAAGAAGAGAACAAATAATTTGCCTTCCTAGGTCTTTGGGTGCAGATTTTTGTCCGCTAAAATTTGAGAGAAGTGGGGGGGTGGGAGAACAGCTGCCAACACAACACCTGGAGACAAAAATATTACTGTCCGTAGTCGCTGGAAGCTCAGGAGTCCCGAAGCTACGGACAGGCATCACCTTCACATTTTTTGACCCAGGTCGGTAGGTGACCACAAATTAAAAGCGAGAGAAAAACAAGGCCCACCTAGCCTGACGTAGTCCATCAACGCTTAGCATATCCAATATACTAAGTTTTTATGATCTGTGAGCACAGTTATCGGATGAAGAGCTCCTTCCAAAAAGTGTCGCCAGACTAAATGCCCACTTAAATGCGAGATCTCGATTACCAATCATCATAATCCTCCACAAGAGAAAACTTTCTAGAGAATATGCACAGGCCTAAGTCTGGTGAGAGTGGAACCCCTGAGACACACTGCACCTACTCCTACCTCGAGGCATCAACCTCCACACCAACGGTATAGAGAGGGTCAGTTGAACCAAAACTGGGGCTGACTAGAATGCCGCTTTTAAAGTTTCCAACGCAGAGCAAGCGCAGGACCAGTTGTTTGATCAGCACCCTTACGGGTTTATATCCGTGAGGGGTTTGGCGATCACAGAAAAGTTTCTTTATAGTTTCCGATAATAGTTAGCGAAACCTAAAATGTTTGTAGGGCCTTAAATGGTAGGCCGAACCCAGTCCGTGAGCGCCTGAACCTTACTCGGATCCACTGTACATCAGAGGGAGTCACAACATAACCTAAGAAGGGAAACCTTCTGGACGCAAAAAACACACCTTTTCCAGCTTAGCGAAGAGGTGGTTTTTGGCGCAAACCTGTAAGTACTTGGCGGAGTTGTTGCTGGTGAAAACCATTCAGGAAAAATCAAAATATCGTCTAGATACACCACCATAAACACCCCGATGTAATCATAAAGATGGAGTTCCATAAAGCCTTGAAAAACCGCTGGGGCATTACTCAAACAAAGGCTAACCAGGTATTCAAAGTGCCCCCAAGGTGTATTAAAATGCGGTTTTCCACTCATCCCCTTCTCGGACCCGAATCAGGTTTAAGCCCCTCTGAGATCTAATTTAAGAAAACTTGGGCCCCAGAAACCTGATTTAAGAGATCGGGATCAAGGGAGGGGACCTGATTTTTTACCGTGATCTTATTATTCTCGATAGTCAATACACGGCCGTAACAACCATCTTTTTTCCTCAACAAAAAAGAACCCGGCCCCAGTGGGCGACTCAAGGACGATATGTTCGATTGCCAAACTTCCATCATATAACTCTTCAGTGCCTCCGTCTGGTACACGACAAGTTATATATACGACCCTTTGGCAATCTAGCATCAGGAAGAAGGTCAATTTTACAATCAAACTCCCTGTGAGTGAAGGACTTGGGACAGGGTTTTGAAACACATCTGAGTAGTCCGAGAGAAAACCTGGAAGACCCTGACTTTCCGTCACTACTTACATAGGTGACACTCTGGTCAGGTGCTCCTTACAGAGAGGACCCCACTGAACCAGCTCCAGTTTCCCAGATAATTACGGATTATGGTCCGGAGCCAGGGTAACCAAGAATGACATTTTCAGACGGTTTCCATAACTAGAAAGAACACCCATCTTCATGCATGCTCCTACCATAAAGCTTTATCTGTCTGCGGGGTTTCGGGATATTTGATCAACCCTGCCGTAAAGGGGTCAATCCGCACCCGACATCTGGATATGAGTGGACAATGAATCAATGACAGCAAAACTGAGAGACAAAATATATCGATTAAATAAGTTGCAGCACCTGAATCCAAAGGCGCGACCAGGCGCGAAAACAGACTGAAACTTAACCGTAAGGTAATCATTCTAGACACCATAGGGAGTACCTGAGCTCCTAAGCAGTCCCCCCGACTACTGCTGTGAGCGGAAGTTTCCTGCTGCTGCCTCTTGGAACAGGTGTTGATCTGATGATCAAGGACTTCCACAGTAGAAACAAGATTGGCGTCTTATTCGATGTTGCTTCCGCTGTGCAGGAGAGATGCTATCGCTCCAGCTCCATGGATTCCAATTCTGGACTACCTGGAAACGGACTGGCCGCTGGCTGACAGTCCGAGGACACCGAGGTGATCGCCTGGATCTTAGGCGACGATCAACTCGATTACCAGATTCATAGCCATCTAATGTCTGGCCTCGGCATAAGCTAGACTAAGTCGGCACTCGGTCTGACGTCCGGACAAAATTGGTCTTTTAGGGCGCAGTCATTCCATGAGAGTCAGTCACATACTGTCTGAACTGGGCACAATAATCTTCTGCTGTCCGTTTTCCCGGACAAGAGACTAAGGTGGGAAACTGCCAGTGCTCGGCGGTCGATTTCGCATAAATCTGGCCTAAAGCAGAAAAGAAAGCGTCAAGAGAAGAACGGGATGGAGAGTCAGGTGGGAGAGAAAAAGCCCAATTTTGCGGATCCCCACGCAACAGGGAAATTACCACCGCCCACCCTTTGAATCTCTGTGCCCGATGAACGAGACGTAAAGAAAAGAAAAGTTTACAGCCCTCCGAAATGAAAAAATTTCTTACGGTCACCAAAAAACACATCAGGGAGAGAAACTTTAGGTTCGCGTGGGTGGCAGTGGATCCTGCGGTGATGTCTGCCTGGAACCTGCAATGATTCCTGAATTTGGAGACGGGAAGCTAGATCCTGAACAAGCTGAGTTAGGGTCTGGGACACTGAGCGACCACAGCTGACAAAGGCTCCATGGAAGGAGATAATGTAGCAGGTCGGATACAGGATGCAGACCTATTGTGGCCAGTGTTTCTGTTAGGATTGGTTACACAAAGACAGGGATAGTGTGCCGGAGCTTGCCCCAACCTCTGTCCCTTCCTATAAGCCCCCCCCACCTAAACCGTGGGGCGCTACTTGAAGACTCGAAATATTCGGGTAAGTGTGGGAGGGGAACACAAACAGACTGACAAACATAAAACATAAAAATCGTAACCAGCCGAGTCACAACTAGAAGGGTACGTCAAAGCAGAACAGTAAAGCAAGAGTCCAAAGTCCAAAACTAAGCCGAGTTAGCAACAATATAGATACAGATACAGAGCAATACAAACTAGCAGCAACCAGGTGGAGAAAGGGATTTCAAACACTGGCACGGTGACTAGTGAAGCTGCAATTTATGCACCAGAACTCCACCTCCAGAATCTGATAGGACTGGACAGTTCCTGGGAATTAACCCCTCATGTGCAGAACAACCAGCACCAAGCAGAGGTTCAAAGTCCCAGCCCTCCTAGACAGCGCGAGATCTTAGCAGCCGCTGCCCAGGACGAGAGGTGAGTTTGCGCGGATACGCGCCGGGGTACGGAGAACGCTGCTGGTACCACCAGAAGAACCAGAAGTCCCAGCAATCTCTCTAGCGAACCTGACAATAATTGTGTGTTTTCCTTGCACCCTGGCAAAATCCTGGGGTAGTCACAGGGCTGGACTTTGGTTTGGATGCATTTCAAAAACAACATGTGACTTGTCTGTGTGCAGCTGCCCCCATCTTTGTGCTCATGTACAGCTCCTCCTCTCCCACTGATGTCAGCTCACCAGCAGAAAGGTGGGGGCTGAAGCTAAGGAGTGAGAAACACAGACAGTCAGGGTTGTTTTTTGAAATGCATCCAACCAAAGTCCAG